>JAJLVP010000353.1:0-11777 GCA_030570435.1 Pichia ethanolica
GTTGTTTTGCCGATTTTAATTACTAATGCATTGGCTACAAAGCAACCAAATTCAATTTATCAAGGTAAAGATAAAGGTGAGTTAATTTCTATTCATTATAAACTTGATCAACTAAATAGACGTATAACTAACATTCATAATCAAGTAGATCATGTTGATGTCGTTAATGATGACTATGATTACAATGATCTATTGTTTTAAAACAAAAAAAACTTTTTTTTGAACTATATTCATATGGTTTTCTTTTTGTTTTCTTCTTTTTTTTCTAAAAATTACTTTAATTTAGCTAACATTACATATGAAAATGATAATGAAAATAAATACGGTTTTGAGAATTATGGTTTAAGACAAATTATATTTATTTATTAAAAAAAAATATAATTGTCGTTATTACAGGTTGGTATTGGGTTTTAAAAGAAAACTGTATGTGGATATAGTTATAGCTTGTTATCCCACATTTTTTTTATTTTTGCATTTGGATTCTGGGATTATTATAAATATTTTTCTTATTTAATTAACATAGTTTTTTTTATTTCATTATTTTTTTTTTATAAAAATTATTAAAATATTAAGTTACTATATTTATTTTTTAATAAACGTTAAATTTTGTACACAAATACTATATATATATAGGGGAATTAAATAATTATTTAATGTTTTGTTGGTTCAACATTTGGTAATTCAACTAAAGCTTTTCTAATTGAATCAACACCCTTAAGTAAATCTTCTTTTGATATCACTAAAGGTGGAGCTAATCTAATAATATGTTCATGAGTTGGTTTTGCTAAAACACCATTCTTTTTCATTAATAAACATAAATCCCAAGCGGATTTACCATTTGTTTTTGTATTATCAACAACAATTGCACATAATAAACCTAAACCTCTAACTTCCTTAATAATACCATTTGATTCTTGAGCTAATTTTTTTAATTCATTTTGGAAGAATTCACCATATTCTTTTGATCTTTCAACTAATTTTTCATCTTTAACAACTTCTAATGCTTCAATTGCAACTCTTGAAGCTAATGCATTACCACCATAAGTTGAACCATGAGAACCTGGTTCTAAAACTGACATAATTTCTTTTGATGATAAAACTGCAGAAACTGGTAAAACACCACCTGAAATTGCTTTACCTAATAAAACCATATCAGGTTTATTATCTCTTGATAAATAATGTTCCCAACATAATAATTTACCAGTTCTAGCAATACCAGTTTGAATTTCATCTGCAATAAGTAAAACATTATAAGCTTTACATAATTCTTTAACTTTTCTAAAATAATCCATTGGTGGTACGACAATACCAGCTTCACCTTGAATTGGTTCAATTAAAATTGCAGCAATTTTATCACCTGCATTTTTAAATGCTAATTCAACATCTTCAATTTTACCATATCTTAAAACTTTATTATCAGTACCTGGAATTAAAGGACCAACATTTTTTAAATAAGGACCAAAATTTGTTTTTGCATCTGGATCAGTTGACATTGAAACAATTGCAATTGATCTACCATGAAAATTATCTTCACAAGATAAAATAATTGCTTCATCTGGTTTAATACCTTTTTTAACATAACCCCATCTTCTTGCAATTTTAAGTGCAGTTTCAACAGCTTCAGCACCTGTATTCATTGGTAAAACATTTTCATAACCGAAAAATTCAGTAACATATTTAACATATGAACCAAATATATCACATGAAAATGCTCTTGATGATAAAGTTAAAGTTTGAGCTTGTTCAATTAATGCATTAATAATTCTTGGATGACAATGACCTTGATTAACAGCTGAATAAGCTGATAAGAAATCTAAATATTCATTTCCTTCAGGATCCCAAACATGAGCACCTTTTGCCTTATGGAAAACAACTGGTAATGGATGATAGTTGTTTGCTGCATATTCATGTTCATATTCAATAGTCTTTGCAGAAGAAAGGTTAAATTCTGGAACTGGTGCTGGTGACATTTTTTAATATATTTATATATATATATATATATATTTATTTATTTATTTAATTAAAATAAGAGAATAATAAAAAGATATCGAAAAAAGAATACAAAATATGGATAAGTTACAATAAAGAAATGTTAAAGAGGATATGGAGGATTTAAATTAGTATTTAAATAATAATGAAATTTTTTTTGGAAGAAAATATTTTTTTTTTTCCAAATTAAACAAATTAATTGAAAATTACCAAGGAAAATAGACACAAACATGTGTCAAACATGTCAGCTATGGTTGAACAATCGCTATTTCCTGTGCATAGAGTTCTAACAATTAAGTGGTTCAAAAATACAATAAAAAATGAGGTGAAGATAAAAAAAAGAAATGAATCTCCATAATAAATTTATTAAGAGAAGAGAAGAAAAGCGGGAAACTTGAAAAGTTGCGGTATCGGCATGAAGAAAATATATTATGTGTGAATATAAAGACTTTTCATGGAAAGAGAAAGCGATTTATTGTCAATTATTTTAAACACAAAATTTTAACAATTATGTGCAATTTTAAGCGAGAGAGAGGGATAATATACCCTTCCAGCGTTACAGGCGGGGCGCAGCAAAGATAAACACGTGACCATCTTGACTCGGGCGCGCGCCGCTTTAATTAATTTTTAATACTGCGCCACACCAAATATTATTTTTATTAAAAATTCTAAATTTGTAAATTTACTTCATTTATTTTAAAAACATGTCTAAATGTCACACCAGTGCACACCCATCTTTTGTCTTTAGCCACAATAACAATAAATAATTAAATGATATGGCGTCATATCATAAAGTGATAAATTAATTCACACACAAATATTTTCCTTCTCATATAATTAAATTTTGTGTGGAGATATCGATCAGTTAATTATGTAATTAATTATGTAATTATCTCCTTTTTTTTTTTATCAGCCTCAATATTTTCTTAGATTACAATCAAATTTGTGGTAACAGCAACGGCTGGTTAATTTTGGCCTTTTTTTTTATTTTTAGTTCTGTTGAGTTCCCATTTTTTAACCGTTTGTTGGAACTACTGTATCATAATTTTACATCTCGTATATATATATATATATATATTTGTAATTAATATAAATGAGATATTGATTACTCTTTTTTAATTACTACCTTTAATTTTATATTTATAATTGATTAGATGGATAATAAATATTACATATAATAATAATAAATTTAATAATCTCCGTCTTTCTTTTGTTAATTTACTATTATTGTTTTTTTTTTTCGGTGAAAAATGTCTTTTTTCAAATCAACATTCTCCTCGAATCCAAATGGAAGTTCAAATAATTCTTCAAATACAACAATAAATAATAATAATAATAATAGTAATAATAAAAATGGACCCATTAAACCAGTACAAACGAAGAAAAAATCATTAACTTATATCTTAAATACTTCAAATGAAAATCTAATGAAAGGTCATCATTCAATTGGTGTAAATTCTTTATTATTTAATAAATCAGATAATTGTTTAATTTCTGGTGGTAGAGATGGTCAAATTTCAATTTGGAAATTTAATTCAACATTAAATAATAATAATATTAATAATAATAAGAATAATAATAATAATAATAATAATAATAATAATAATAATAATAATATTAACATTAATGATAATTTAAAATCAAGTAATGATATTAAAAATTATATTAATCAAAATATAGATAATGATAATGAATTAATTAATTTAGAATCAAATATAAATAATAATTTATCTTCAAATTTAATATCGAATTCAACTTCAAAACCAAATTATTATAATAATTCATATTTACATCATTTTGGTTGGATTAATGATATGTGTTTATTAAATGATAATGAAACAATTGTTTCATGTTCAAATGATTTATCAATTAAATTATGGAATTACAATTCAGGTTTTAAATCAATTTTAGGTTATCATGATGATTATATTAAAAAAATTGGATTTTCAAATAATTTTAATAATCAATTAGTATCTGCAGGTTTAGATAAATTAATTAAAATTTGGGATTTGAATAAATCTAAAACTTTATCATCTTATAAATTTAATGATTTTAATAGTTCAATTTATTCATTAGGTGTAAATAATAATTTAATTATTTGTTCAGGTCCTTCAAATATTGTTACTTTATTTGATCGTAGAGATTTATTAAAACCAATTAAATCATTTTTAGGTCATACTGATAATGTTAGATCTTTAATATTAAAAGATAATTCATTCCTTTCAGCTTCTTCAGATTCTTCAATTAAATTATGGGATTTAAGATCAACTAGAATTTTAAGAAATTTCGAAATGCATAATTCACCAGTTTGGTCTTTATATTCCCCTGATTATTCAAATGATTTCTCAATTTTTTATTCTGCTGATAAATCAGGTTTATTATTGAAAACAGATTTAAGAGCTTCAGATTTAAATCCTTCAAATAAAAATTCCGGTTATTTTAATTATAAAATTAATGAATCTTTAGGCATTTCAACAGTTGTTGCAAATGTAAATTATTCAAATACATTATTATCTTCATCTTTAAATTCATCTTCAAATTCTTCATCATCTTTATTATCAAATAATGATTCAAATTTCTCTTTATCTGGTATAAATGATATAATTGAAACTGATAATTTAGGTACTATTTGGACTGCAACTTCTTCAACAATTTATAATTCAAATACTAATTTTATTTCAAGTTGGTCAATTCCACAAACTAGTGAATTAGCAATTTATCAGGGTATCTTATATAATAAAAAATTAGCAAGTCTTTACAATAATAGTAATAATAATAATAATAATAATAAAATTGATCATCAAATGACATCATCAAGTACAAATACTACATCATTTTCACCATTTCAAATTAAAACACCATTAACAGATCAATCTGACGATTTTAAATCTAATGATAGTATTAATGATACAGAAGATTTAGTAAGTCAGTTAAGTGGTGATGATTTAGATCATATAGATAATGCATTATTCTCAAATTCAAATGGTTTAGATAAATTATTAGTTGAAAATTCACATTTTACAAATTTTTCAAATAATAATATTGATCAAGGAATGAATGATTTGAATATTCAAGAAAATAATAACGAAAACAACTATATTAACAACGTTAATGATAATGATAACAATAATCTGAATGTTAACAATAATTTTGAATCTGCTACATGTTTTGTTGAAACTTTAGGTAATTTAAATACACAATTTTTATTAACATCAGATTATTTTAATAATTTAAATAACGAAATTGAAGCATTAGATCCATTTAAACAAGATAATAAAAATAATAATAATAATTTAAATGATGATCCATTTTCAGTTTCAGAGAATGATATCAGAATAAATAGAAAAATTAGAATTAATCATGATTATATTAATGATGATGATGTATTATTATTACCATTTAATATTAAACCAATTTCTAATATATCAGGCACAAGCGGATTAATTAAATGTAAAATACTTAATAATAGAAGACATGTTGCAACAATGGATCAATGTGGTTGTGTTTATATATTTGATATTTTAAAATGTAAATTAATTCAACGAGTTGATAATCATTTATCAATTAATAGTATTGAAAGTATTGAAAATAAATCAAATAATTTAAATAATGAAATTGTTACTGAAGATTTTGAAATTGAGAATAATGATGAATTAAATCTATCTGATAGATTTGAAGCAGTTTGTGATAAATTTCAAACTCAGGAAGCTTTACCAACTTGGTGTTCAGTTCAAGTTAAATCTGGTCAATTATTTATTACACTAAAGGAAAATAATTTTATTTCATGTGAAATTTATACTGATGATTTTTTTGATTATTATAAAGAATTAAATAATCAAAGTAGTAATATTGGGAATACTAGAGTTAATTTAGGGAAAATTGTAGTTAAATCATTTTTTGGTAATATTTTAAATTCAATCGCCACTAAAAATATCAAAGATTTTAATAATATTAATCATTCAATTAACAGTGAGAGAATGTCTAAAGATAATAATAATTCAATAAATTCAATAAATGGTTCAACAATACCTAATTTACCAGTATCTCCAATTCCAGTTCCCAAACCAAATATTCATTCTAAACCATCGACTCCAAATTCATTGTCAACATCGACTGAAAAAAGTTCAAAACGTGGATTATTTGGTAGATTAAAACAAAAAGATTCAAAAAGGGAAAGTTCAACACCACCACCTTCATCCTCCTCTTCGTCATCAAATTCAACGATGGCAAATTCTACATCACCATCCAAACATGGAAATAAATCAAAAGTTGAATTAATAATTGAGAAAATTAATCAAATTCCTGATACTTATCAATTAATCAAATATTTAGAATTAAATCCAGAAGTTATACCAGTAGTTAAATCATATGAAGAAGGTGTTGATGGTAAAAATGATGATGAAATTCCAATATTTGATTATACTTTAAATGACAATCATTTAAATAATAATAATAATAATAATAAAAGTAATAGTTTTGAAAAAGACACATCAACTTTAGTTGTTATAAACGAAGAAACACAACTTGAAACTCGACCTGCATTTACAATTTATCTCAATGAATTAATTAATGATTTCAATTTAGATATTGAAAATATGATTAAAATTATTCCAGTTTGGATTGCAAAAGGTTTATTATTAAACATTTATCCTGTTTTACCATCGATGTTAAAAAAAATTGGATTTATTCTTAAACCAATGGAAGGTTCTGGATTAAGAAAATTAAGTGAAGATACTTCATTAAAATTAAATGCTGTTGGTACTTTAAGAGTTTCACGTATAACCGATTTCATCAGAAATAAACTACCAGAAATTAGTGAATCTCAATCAATTGAATTGTTCTGTAAAGGATCGTTATTAGGAGATAAATATACATTAGGAACCATCAAAGCTCGTATTTGGAAACAAGCTGAAGATGTTGAAATGTTTTACCGTATCAAGAAGTAGCAGTGTCTGTATAAATAACAAATATACATCTAAAAGAATATGTAGATGGATAGATGGATGGATAGATGGATAGATAGATGGATGGATAGATAGATAGATAGATAAATAAGTAGATTTGTATACTATAAAAGTTTAAAATAGAAATGCGAGGAAAAAAGAAAAAACACAACAAAGTGAGCGAGTTAATTTATTATGTGAAGAAAATTGCTGTGCAAACAAAAAATTTTTCTTACATGTTTTTATCCATTTTTTTTTCAACTGTTTTGAAGATATTGATGTTTTCATATCTTTTGTAGAGGATTTCCATATCAACGATCAAACACATACACATTCACACACACACATATATAACACAGCAGCATGGAGGATGTTGATAGAACTACTTCACGTCTATGGAGAGCATACAGAACCGTTAAAGAGATGGTTGCTGATAGAGGATATTTTATCTCACAAGAAGAATTAGAAATGACATTAGAACAATTTAGAGAGAAGATTTGTGATTCTATGGGTATGCCACAAAGAAAATTAATGTCATTCCAAGCTAATCCACGTCAAGAAGCACTTGAAAAATATGGAGATTTAGGTCCTTTATGGGTTGAATTTTGTGATGAACCATCAGTTGGTATTCAAACAATGAAAAATTTTTGTGCTCATATAACAGATAAAAATTTTACAACTGGATTATTTATTTATCAAAAGAATTTAACACCAAGTGCAACAAAGGCAATTGCAGCTGCTGAACCGGCAACAATTGAAATTTTTCAAGAATCAGATGTTATCGTTAATATTACACATCATGAATTAGTTCCAAAACATATTAGATTAAGTAGTGAAGAAAAGAAAGATTTATTAACAAGATATAGATTAAAAGAATCACAATTACCAAGAATTCAAAGTGAAGATCCTGTTGCTCGTTATCTTGGTTTAAAAAGAGGTCAAGTTGTTAAAATTATTAGAAGATCTGAAACTTCTGGTAGATATGCATCTTACAGAATTTGTCTTTAAATTTTTCTATATTTACATGTGTAATTTTAAATAATTTAATTAGTTAAACAAATAAATAAATAATTAAAAGTAGATATAATACATAATTAACTATTAAAATGAGAAAATAAAACAATATCTGAATTATCCGTCCAAACAGTTGTATTTGATACTATTAATTGATTATTTGGATGAACGCTAACACCATTTTTACCTAAATAAACTGGACCAATAGTAATTATTAATGAATTTATAATTGATAAATTTGTTAAATTATTTTTAGTTATTAATAAATCATTAATTATATTTGCACCACCTTCAATCATTAAACTTTTAATATTTAATTTTAATTTTAAAGTTTTCAGTAATAAATTCCAATCAAATCTTTTATTACCAAAATTATCAGTAATTGTATCTAATAATATTAAATCTATATTATCATTATTTAAAATATCTGATTTAATTGATTTATTTTTATCAACTATAAATATTGGTTTTGAATTAATTTTTAATTTATAATTGGAAATTAATTTATTATCAATATTTTTAAGTTGATTTTCAAATTTAAAATTTGGATCTAAAATAATTGGTGTTATAAAACGATTTTTATTAATATTATTATCAATATGTTTACAATTTAAACTTGGATTATCTACAATAACTGTATTAATACCTACAAGAATTGCATCATGTTTATACCTAATATAATGAGTCATTGATTTGGTCATTTTACCAGATATAACAGTTCGTTCCCCCGGTGCAGCAGCAATTTTACTATCTAAACTTTGTGCATAAGTTAATGTAACAAATGGATAATTATTGTTAACATAGGTACTGTTATTATTGATATCAACATGGTCATCAACTAATTTTCGTAATTTAGGATCCAACTCCTCTAATGTAGAATTGAACATATCAATATTGTTACCTCCTGAAAATAAGAAGTAACCTCCAAAAGGAAATAAAGAAATGAGTCAACTGTGGTGGAAACATGTTAATAATCAAGAAAGTACTAACAGACGGAGATAACGGGGACGTACACAAAATAACACAAAACACACATTTAACATTTAACATTTAACATTTAACATTTAACATTTAACATTTAACATTTAACATTTAACTCCCTCGGCCGTCGATTCAGCTTAGCGGTGGTGCAAAAAAAAAGCTTAAAAAGCCTCTGAAAAATTTCACTTGACGGTTTTTTGTCTTTCTTTATTGAGTTGACAATTCTCTTTTCCGATATCTTCTTCTTCTTCTTCTTCTTAGCTTGCATATTTGCTTTATTACATCACATCTTATCTGTCAACAACCCCGATATCTTCATATATACAGTGTGTTTCTATCGATCAACTTACTATTTACTAATATATTTGTTTCTTGTGCTTGTTTATTTATATAATACCCCAGTTCCACTAATTTTTCCTGAATCATTTTCATTTCAACTACGTTTTGATATTTAATACTTTTTAATTTAATTTAATTTAATTTTATTTAATTTTATTATTTTATTTTATTTTATTTTATTTTATTTTCCTTTTTCTTCCTTTCAATATGACAATTCATCCTTTGACTTTATCAACAGCTGCGATGATTAGAAACGTTCCTCATATTTCTTCTCAAACTTCTAAAATTTCATTACAATCATGTCTAACTTTCAACAATGTTTTTCAACATCCAAATGATCATTTATCAAATTCTTCAATGAAAGTACAATCACCATCATCTTCTTTACCATCAGAAATAACTTCATCTTCTTCATCTTCAAGAAGAAAGAGTAACGGTAATAATACATCAAGATCAAATCATAATAATAATAATAATAATAATAATAATAATCGTCAACCACATCAACATCAACAAAGAAGGAGTTTCCACGTTTCTTCACAACAAAATTATTCATTAACAAATTCGAAAACTTCAAATCAAACATCATCACAATCATCAAATTCATCATCATCAACTTCAACTTTACAAGATTTCCAAAAATTAACTAAAAATGTACCAAAACATAATTTACCATATTTTAAACAATTAATGGCATTTGATGAATGCCTTGCACATAATTCATTTTTTGATCCAAAAACTGGTGATGTTCCAGGTGGTACTGCACAATTTTGGGATTCTGTTGAAAAAATTATGCCATTATATGATGATTTATTAATTACAGGTGAATTAAATCAAAGAAGAATTGATGAATTAATTTCATTATTAAGAAATGGTTTAAGAATGCATAGATTTGAATTATCAAAATTAAAAAAAAATATTGATAGAGATTTAAATTCTCCATTACAACAAATTCAATCTTATTTAAAAAATTCAATTATTAAAATTAGTAATGATATAGTTAATGATAAAAATTTATCATCAATTTCTTCAAATTCTAATTTAATTTCAACTAATAATAATATTAAAATTAGTTCAAGAGGTTTAACAAATTTATTTAAAGCATTTACAGATATGGGATTAATTGATGAAGCTGCAATGATTTGGAATAAAGGTAAAAAAGATCCAAAATTATATGATTTATTTACATCTGAATCAGTTTTAGGTTCAATTTTAACATTATTAGTTGAAAATAAAGAATTTAATTTTCAAGAAATTTGGTCAATTTATGAAACTATTAAAAATTCTAAAAAAGAAAATGATATTATTCATAGTGAATTACAAGTTGCAATGATTAGAGCTTGTTTATTAAAGAATAAAACTGAGAAAGCATTAGAAATTTTTAAAGAGATTACATCTGATGTTTTAAAATTTTATTCAAATAAAAATTCATCACCACCAGTTGCAGTTAAAAATTATATGACAATGGCTCATTTATCATTTATTGGATATTGTCAAGATTTTGAAACTGCAAATATTTTCTTTAATGATTCATTTGAAAATCAAATGCCATATTTAACACCAATTCAAATTAATTATGTTAAAAAATTTATGAATAATACATGGAAAAATACAAAAGATTTTAATAAAGTAAGTCAAATTTGGATTTCAACTTGGAAATATTTTGAAAATAATAATAAATCAACAACTGCAATTTCGTCATCATTAAATGATGCATATTTAGATATTTTCTTTGAAAAATTTAATTCATTTAATAATGAAGCTGCAATTGAATTAAAAAATTTATTAAAAAATTATTCAGATATTAAATTAATGGATGAACCATTTTTTAATTGTTTAATTACAAAATCTAAAAAATGGGAAAATGTTAATGTATTTCAATCAATTGTTAAAGTTGCAGATTTATATAATTTTCCAAAGACAAATGTTTATCATAGATGTGTTTTAAAAGCAAGTGGTAGTGTTGAATTACCAATTGATGAAACTTTTAAATTATTTAAAAGATTAATTAATTCAAATATTCAATTAGGATCAAATCATTTAACAAATGCTGATTGGTTTGCATTTAGAGATGCAACAATTCATTCAAAATATTTAAATGGTGAAAAAATTGATCTTTATTTTAAATTATTTAAAGTTTGTTGTAAATATTTTTTAAATTTACAAAATTTTAAATTATATATGAATTTAGATATTGGTTTAGATCAACGTTATAAAAAAGTATTTGATGAATTTCAAAGAATTAATGTTCAAGATGTTAATTTAGATGAATTACAATGGTTTAATAAATGTAATGGAATTATTAAATATTGGAATAATCGTGGTGTTGATATTTAGTTAAAAAGAAGGTAGTTCTTATTCATTCATTCATTCATTCATTCCTTCCTTCTTTTTGTTTTGGTTTGTTTATTTTGGGTTAAAGGAGATGACTTATTTACTTATTAATTTGGGTTTGATATTTGGTTTTAAGTTTTATATGTTTATTTATTACAAATTATTTTTATTCATTCT
>JAJLVP010000353.1:11877-25730 GCA_030570435.1 Pichia ethanolica
TTTTTTTTTGTTTTTTTTGTTTTTTTTGTTTTTTTTTGTTTTTTTCCTTTTTTTTTAATTAATTTTTAATTAATTTTTAATTATTTAATTTTATTTATTTTATTTTATTTATTTTTATTTTTATTTATTATTTTTTTTTTATTTATCTATTATTCCAAATATCCTGGAGAAGATCAACATATATATTCCACGTTTTCTATCTAACTATGTCCAACAATTCATTTGCAATGGACCCATCTCTTTCGATGCTATCTGCAATTGCAAATCACAGTCGAAACGAAAATTCAAATTCTAATCAAACAGGCTCAATTCCATTAAATTCAACAACAACAACGTTATCAAATACGACAACAGTAGGAGCAACATCAATATCAACAACAAATAATACCACAAGCAAAGAAGATATTACAAATAATATTATTTCTTCAAATTCTACAACAAATGATAAAATTAATAATATAGTTGGTAAAAAGAAAAGGGGCAGACCTAGTAAACAAAATGATTCAAATTCAAATTTTACATCAAATCAAACAATTCAATTAGAATTACCTTTAAATAATGGAGGAGTTAAACGTGGTAGAGGTAGACCAAGAAAATATCCTATTGAATTAAGACCTTCAAGACCAAAATTACCACCATTATATGATGAAGATGGTAATATAATTAAACGTAAACGTGGTAGACCAAGAAAAAATCCTGATGAAATTATTGATAATGAACCAAAAATAAAACGTCCGAGGGGTAGACCAAGAAAAAATCCATTACTTTTAAATGATTTAGTTGATAATTCAAATAATAGTAATAATAACAATAATAACAATAGTAATAGCGATAATAAGGATTTATTAGATTCTAATGAACAAAGTGATAAACAACTTATATCTAAAAACAGTTCAATTAATGAAAATAATAAAAATTCAGATAATATGAAAAATCAATTAGTTAATTCTACAAATAATAATAAATTACCCAGTCTGAATAATTTACCAAATTTACCAAATATATCAGATTTACCAGATTTACCACGTATGTCAGTGCCAAATGCAAATAACAATACTAATAATAACAACAATAACAATGGTAATAACGATATGTCAAGTTTAAATATAACAAGTTTAAATAATATGAATATGTCAAGTTTAAATATGAATAATATGAATTTAAGTGGTGTATCATCAATGGGTATGAATTTAAACGATATGAATAATATGAATAGTATGAATGGTTTAAATCATATGAATGGTATGAATATGAATAATATGAATATGAATAATATGAACATGAATAATATGAACATGAATAATATGAATATGAACAATATGAATATGAACAATATGAATAGTATGAATATGAATAATATGAGTATGAATGGTATGAATCCATATGGGGGAAATATGCACAATTCATGATTAAGTAGTGGGTGCGTATTATAAACAAAACGCATATCATGATTATTATATCAAATTATAATTCTTATAAAAAATACCTCTTTTTAGCTGTTTATTATCTTTTCCTTTTTTGTTGTTGTCTTTTCTTTCTTTCTTTTGAATTTCCTTTAAAAAATATATACATTTCTATATGTATATATTATTATATGTAGTGTGTTATATTATTACAATTTATAATTAATTTTTTTTTACAATTGCTATTAGAAAGTTTATATAAAATTATAATTTTTAAATAAATGGGTGTTTGTGGATCAAAGGAATCAACTGTTAAACCAGCAAATAAAGTTCAAAGAACGAATAATAATGGTAACAATGAGAAAATACAATCAACCAAACCAATTAATAAATCCAAACCAGCTAATAACATCAAGTCTAATCCTCAAGTAAATAATAATAATAATAATAATAACTTGAAATCTAATATTAAATCAGAAACTCGCAGATTAGGTACTAAATATGATGACATAACTAAAAATGAAGAAATTAAGAATAATTTCAAATCTAATGATATTGAGATTCCAAATGATAAATCCAATAATGAAACTATAATAAATAATTCTGCATCAAATAATAATTCTGCAAGGGAAATGGCTGCTAGGGCAGCTGAAGCTAGACTTGAAGAACAAAAAAGGAAAAGTCAAAAAGGTCAATTAGGTGTTAAATTAGAGGCTGAGAAGAAGAAAAATCGTAAAGATTTTGCAATGGAAGAATATAAATCTAAAACAACAAAATAATTTTCCTTTAATTAACTTATACAAAATTATATATATATTGATATAAATATAAAAATTATGATTAATTTAGACAACGGTAGTTATTTGTAATTCTTTATTATCTTTATTATCTTTATTAACATTATCCTTTTCAATTTTTTTTATTTTAAATAACAAAAATGTTACAAACATTGCAAAAGTAGTCTGTGATGCAGATTCCACGTCTCCAATTGTGATATCAGGAAGGTAATTCGATTTAACAAATGAAACTATCGTTAAAAAAACAAAACAAATAAAAAGCATTATAAACAATTTATATAATCTTTTTCTTTTTGTTATGAAAATTTCATCATCTCTTCTTGAGTAAAAAAAAATATCAAGTGCTGCTTTTAAAGTAAAATATCTAACAAACCCAGATAATAATTCAATTAACAAATAGATATTATAGTTGAGATAATTCCTCCAAAATGATGTACCTAATAAACTTGTACTTTCAGCTATCATTGTTATTTAATTCAATCCTTTAATCAAAAGAACAATTGAAGAAGAAAATTAAAAAAATAGATTGAAAATAAAACAATAACATAAATGCCAATATTACATATTACATCATATTTATTTTGGGCGCATATTAATAAAATAAAATCAACAATCTTTGCTGTGTATTTTAATTCTCGGAAATAAGAATTCCCGTGTTTAGGAATTTAGTTTATTTTACAGTATTAATTGTTTAATTGAAATATGTTTAATTTGGTACCAACTTGATTCCAAGTATTGTATCTATTATTATATAACAACTAATTCACCTAAATGCTTCTAATATAATTCTAAGTCTAGATTATGCTTCTACAAAGATATAATAAATTACACATATAACTAGTATTATAATCAAGTAAATATAAGTTATTCTAGATTATCTAGTGTATTATAAATCAATTATGAATTACAAATAACAAATAACAAATTGCAAATAACCGTGTTCGGAGTATTTGGTACTTCAACATATCAAATTTGTCAATGTTCACTGTGTGACTAATTTGCCGTTAATTATTTTTTTAAACCGTCGGTTGGGCACGGCTCTCTCGCTATACTTTCCTTTTTGGGAAATATTGTATTCCACATTTTTACGTTTTTACGTTTTTACGTTTTTTTCGTTTTTTTTTTCGTTTTTACGTTTTTTTCGTTTGCAGATTCTGCTAGACACATTTTATTTGTAATTATTATTAGTCAACTAACTGTATTGATTATTATTCCTTTCTTTCATTTCTGTTCTATTTATAACACATTGTTTAACAACTAAAATCTTTTACTTTCTTTTGAGAATAAAAAGGACATTATTCCCCTCGAATTTTCTTCAAATTGACTATTTTAATAACATAATATTTTATTTTTTCTTATCTTATAGTAAGGCTGAATAATAATAACTATTAAAATTATAACAACAATGGAACAATTTGATCCAATTTATGATAAAGAATCAAGTTCTTTTCATAATAGAAATAGAAATTTAAATAGAAATAATTCAGATGATATTTCAATAATTTTAAGTAATGATAATTTAAATGAAAAAGAAGATTTTATAACTGAACCAACTCAAGAAACTCCTTTAAGAATTGGATCTGATGATAAAAATTATGATGCATTTGCTCATGAAGATCAAGATTCATTTCCAGATGGTGGTTTACAAGCTTGGATCGTCGTTATTGGTAGTTGTTTAGGTTTAATGACAGTTTTCGGTATTATGGATACAATGTCATCAATTCAACTTTATATAATTAAACATCAATTATCAGATGTTAAAATTAGTTCAGTTTCTTGGGTTTTCTCACTTTATATGTTTACAAATTTATCAATGGGTGTAATTGCAGGTCCAATATTTGATATTTATGGTATTAAAGGTATTTTATTATTTGGTATGATTTTAAATTGTGGTGGTTTATATGCTGTAGCTTTTAGTACAAAATTATGGCATTTTATTTTAAGTTTTGGTATTTGTACAGGTATTGGATCAGGTTTAATGTTAACTCCATTAGTTGGAGTTGTTTCACATTGGTTTTTAAAGAAAAGAGGTTGGGCGAATGGAGTTTCAGAATGTGGTTCAGCTTCTGGTGTGTTCTTCCCAATTATGTTAAGATCTTTATACCCATCAATTGGTTATACAAAAGCAATGGTTATTTTAGCAAGTATTTGCGTATTTTTAGGTATTATTTCACTTTTAATGGTAAAAGATAGATGTAATGTTTTAAATGCTGATAATTTACATATACCAAAAAGGGATAGATTAATTGATGCTTATAAACATATGGTTAATTTTAAAAATTTTAAAGAAAAAGGTTATCTATTTTTAGTTATTGCAATGTTTTTTAATGAATTTTCAATTATTTTAGCAATTACTTACGTTTCAAGTTATGGTACAGTTAGAGGTTTAACAGATTCAACAACTTATTTAGTTGTTACAGTTATGAATGCTTTTGGTATATTAGGTAAAATTATACCAACTTTATTAAGTGATTATATTGGCAGATTTAATGTAATGATTTTAATCGCAATTACAATGATAATTTCATTATTCGCAATTTGGTTACCTTACTATAATTTAGTTGGTTTTTATATATTTGCAGGTGTTTATGGTTTTGCTTTCGGTGCAGCTTATGCTTTAACACCAGTTGTAATTGCTCAAATCTCTCATACAAAAGAATTTGGTTCAAGGTATGCAACTGCTTATTTTATTGTTGCATTTGGTAATTTAATTTCAATGCCAATTGGTTCTCAATTTATTAATAAAGAAACAATTACAAATTATAATCATATGATTATCTTTGCAGGTAGTACAATGATTGTTGCAACGGTATTTTTCATTGTAAGTAGAATATTTGTTGGTGGATGGAAAATTAAATGTTATGTCTAATAAATCTTTTGTTTATAGAATTTAATTAAAATAAAGTTAATAATATTTTTAATGTAAAGATAGTAGTGTAATGAAAATAAAAAAAACAATGTAAAATAAATTATGATTAACTCGCACCATATACTTTATCTATCTATTCCGAATGTTATATAATAGATTATTAATTAAATGTCTTTATCAATCATGTATATTTTTGTAATACCACATTATCTTAATTAATAATATACAAATGAATAACGTAAGGAAACTCAATTTAATATCAATTAGATATTTTCATAAACATTTATATAAATTTGCTAAATCATCAAATAATAAATTAAGTGAGGAATTAATTACAAAGGCTAAATTAGATTTAATTAGACCAGAAAATTCAGCTTATTATGCATATAAATATTTTAATGAACTTTCAAGTCATGAAAATCCAATTTTAACAAAAGAATATAAACAATTACCTGACGACTCACAATTTATTGATAAACATTATGATGAACTAATTAAATATAGAGATTTAATTTGCGGAGTTGGGGGTCAATTCAGTCAAATTGAAACCGTGCCTGAATTATTTTTAAGATTAAGTAAAGTTCATCCAATGAATATTAATAATATCCATGATCAAAATAACAATAATCAAACCGAAAATAAAGCATCAAAAGAAATGAAAGATATATTCATGCAAATTCAAGTTGAAAGATTTGATCAATTAGTAATTGATTTAATGAATACTTTAAAATTGAATGGAGGCCATTTGTTTGTTCTTGATTTGTTGATTTATAACAAACAAGTGTTTGAACACTGTGAAAAGGTAAATCATTCTGTTTGAAGTAAGTTCTGTGATATTTTATTTTTGAAGAAATGTTTTTGTTATATATACATTTATAGAAGTTTTTATTTTATTTAGTTTTTTATATTATTTTGATTTATAAAAATATGGCAAGTTAAGTGTAAATTTGTAAGTTTTATTTTTTTGGTGTGATTAGTTGGTATTTTTTACATTTGGGCAAAAAGCTTTAAGGTATAATTGCCCTATAAAATTTCCACTATTGAATTTTAGAACTGATGCCAATTTGCTACCAACAAAGCAATAAATGAACAAATAGGAACTATGATTAACCTATTCAATAGTAATAAATACAAAAGGATCAAAAAGACAACAGGTACTAACTTTAGTTTTTAGATAATAATTTTTAGCTTACATCTTATTCTTTCAAAAAAAGCCTAGGTTTTGTATTAAATCTAATCATTTTATCACATAGTAGTAAAAATATAGGACTCTCGTGAAACAGAAAAATGTGTAAGTAAATAAAACCGTTGAGTGATTTAATATCATCCAACTTGTTTTTCAAATCTTCAAATTTTTGTTTTCTCAAATTCATTATTCAAAACCACACCAGTGCACCAGAACTTTATGTTCAAAGTTTTTTTTTCCACCAAAGTTTTCACTAGAAATTTAATTATATAGCGAGTGTCGATTATTTTCCAATTCAACGAGTAAACTGAAAGTTGAGTTTTTAAAGTAATCCATTCATTACTATTTGTTTCTATTCAGGCTTTTACGTTTTCAGTTGAAATATAAATAATCATTCACAAGAGCATAAAGATGTTGACAAGGATAGGAGCTCACAAAAATTTACAATTAAGCTCTGTTGTTCGTTTATTTAATATACGTTCACAATCTACATCAGCAGCACCACCAACTTCTTCAAATGAAAATATTAATGATATACCAGAAGTTTTAAATAATGAAGTTGAATCAAATAAAATTACAATTGAAGAACCAGAAAAGGTTGATATTGCAAGAAATAGACAATTTAATGGTAATATGTTTAAACCTCAACTTAAATTATATAATGATCCATTAGTTTCAAGATTTATTCCAGAATTAGAAGTTAGACGTATTGTACCATCAATGCCAACATTTTATTGTAGAAATCCATATCATGAAATGCATATTAGTAAATTACAAGATTTATTAAATAAAAATGCAACATTACCATTTGATAGAAAGAAATCAACAAGTTCTTGGTTAAGATTTAATCAGTATAAGGAAAGAGCAGGTGGTGAATTATTAAAAGAAACTGAATATTTACAATTAGTTAATATACTTAAAAGATTAGATGCAATCGATATTGAATTAAGATCAGATGAATTAAATAGTGTATTATCTGAATATATGAGAAAACAAAATGCAAATCAATTAGGTAATGCATTAAAAACTTTAGATGATAAAGGTCGTGCAGTTGCAGTTGGTCGTAGAAAATCTTCAAGTGCAAAAATTTATGTTGTTGAAGGTAATGGTCAAGTTTTAGTTAATGGTAAATCACTTGAAAATGTTTTCCCAAAAGTTCAAGATAGATTAAAATTACTTTATCCTTTACAAATTATTGAAAGTGCAAATAAATTTAATATATTTGGTTTAGTTAGAGGTGGTGGTTCAACAGGTCAAATTGAAGCTTTACAATTAGCATTAGCAAAATCTTTATGTATTCATAATCCATTATACAAACAAAGATTAAGCGCCGCAGGTGTATTACATAGAGATCCAAGATCAGTTGAAAGAAAGAAACCTGGTAAAAAGAAAGCTAGAAAGATGCCAACTTGGGTTAAACGTTAGTTTTATTTTATTACTCGTCTTTTCAATTTCAAAAATTATTAAAAATAAAATTATTAAAAATAAAAAACTATCCGTCTATATAAATAATATTATATATATATTGTATAAATATATGTACAAGCATGTAAATAATAACTCTTTTTCTTCAGTTAAAATTCAATTTCTGTATATGATAATCCCAAATTATTTGAAACACTCTTCCATTGTCTAATACCACCAATTAATAATGATCTTTTAATATTTAAATCAGTTACATCCTTTGTTGCTTTAAATTCACCTTTTATAAAATCTGAAACTTCGGCACGTAATGAATGATCTGGAATTTTTCTAATTGTTCTTAATATATCTCTATAAACATGTAAAACTTGACCACGTAAAACAAAATCTTCAAATGAAACAGAATCATCTAAAGATCTTCTTTTCTTCTTTGTTACTTTATCATTATTAAATTCTTCCTCTTGTTTTTTACCTTTGCCTTTAAAAGGTTTAACAGTAGCATTAGTTAATGTTGATCCATATCGTATTCCTGGTGCTAATCTTTTCACAATAGTATTCATATTGATAATCAGTGTTTTGTGTCTCTTCCTTTAATTTTTAGTGATAGATCTAATATAATTTATTGACAAAATATATCAACTAGTTAATTTGTTAATTAAAATGATAATTATTAGTTCTATTTTAATATTTACTAAATATTATATAACATACAAAATATAATCGACCCGTCGATTGTATGTACAAACTCATTACATCTGTACACCCATGGAAAATTAAATAAATACTACTCGCATTATTTTATATAACAAAAAACTCAATATATTAAGAAAAATCAAATAATTTAAATTTTATTAGCCAATCAACAATTCTCGCTTTAGGTGCAATTTCAACAGACTCGTTTTTTTTTCTTTATTGAAGTGGATTATGAGAGTTTTGAACATGAATATGTTAATGTAATTTTTACTTTTTGCTTGTTTCTTGTTTTGTTTTGTTTTGATCTAAGAACCTATACTTACAAGTCAAGTCAATTCATAGTTTTATATATCACAATGGGTGCAGCATATACTATTCTCGGAAAAGCAATTCCACCACACCAACTTGCTCTTGGTACTATCGGTGCAGTTGTCCTTTTATGTCTTCCAAAACCATGGGCTCCAACTCCAAAGAAAGAAGCTAAAATTGATGCTGCAAATGCAGATGAAGAAAAATTCGTTAAAGAATATTTAGAAAAACATGCTTAATTGGTTATTAATTGATTAATCATATATTTATTTATTTACTTATTTATTTACTTATTTATTCATTCAATAAGTTATCTATCAAACCAAACAAATAAACAAAAAAAAACAAAAGTATTCATTAATGCATACAAACCATATTTATAAAATCAACTTTTCTTATGTTTATAAATTTATATCTCGAAATTTATAATTAATAATATAATGAAAATTTTTTAGAAAATCTAGTTTATTACTTTTATTTTTTTTTTACTAATATTATTATTTTTTTTTAACATTACCTAAATTATTTAATTATAAACGATTCAAATTTATTCTTTAAATAAAACTTCATTTGATAATGGATCATTTTTAACAATTTGATCCCTCTTTCTATGTTTTCTATCTAATGCTTGAACTTGTCTATCTCTTGCTTGTTGAGCTGCTTGGAATTTTAATTGTGCACGCATAACATTTGGTGATACATATTCTTTATTTTCATAAATTTTTGGTCCACCAAATGAACCTTCTAATATAACGATTGGTGTAAGGACAAATCTTGGACCAATTTCAACTAATGTTAAATCATCAGTTTGAATTTCTGTTTTTAATTCTTCATCTTCTTTAATTTCTTCCTTTTCATTGATTTGATAATTTCTAACCCAAACTTTACCATCAACAATACTAAATGTCATAACATGATCAATAAATGGTTTACTCTTTCTTGCTTGTGGTGGTACACCAAATTGTTGAATAAACATTTCCTTTGCTAATTTCCAATGTTCTTCTGTATCAAATGTTTTATCAAAACTTAAAATTGGTCTAGATCCCTTTAAACAATTTCCTGTAAAATTTAATTCATCTAATGTATGTAAATTCATTACATGAAATTTAATTGTTGGCCCATTTGGTGGTTTTGAAATCCATAAATATAAATCTTCATGTTTACGACATTCAAAATACATTATATTATTACAATTATAAAGTTCCGCAATTTCATTTAATTCATATAATGTCTTCTTTGTATCAAGTTTTGGTTCTTTTCTTGCATGTGGTAATAATGCTTGTAAATCAGAAATTAAATGTCTATGACGAAATGTTATACCTCTTGATGAAATAAGTAATACCCTTTGTTTGTTAATTCTCTTTTTTTCAACTTTATCTGATGAATCAGAATTTTTAACACTTGCATGCTTTGGTTGACGAAGAGCTTTGTAAATAGCAGACATCTTTATATTATTTCTAATTATTGATTATGTTGCTAAGTTCAGGATATAAACTAATAAAAGAACAAATAAAGTTTAAAATATAGGTATTTTGAAAATTTCTTATAATCAAAAAAAAAAAAATATTAAAATTTTTACTGAAAAAAAAAATGAAAAAAAATAAAAAATCAAATCAAATTTCAAGGCGCGGTAAAACATAAACTTAATTTGTTATCAACTAATTAACCAATCTTTCTATGTAATATTCAATATATTGAGTTTCTTTTCTTCGTTTCTTTCCTGGGCAGCATAATAGATTAAATGTCAAGCAGTGATAGCGAAAGTGGAAATGATTCAAGCGGATCATCATCATCGGAGACACCAATATTTCAAAAAAAGGTAATATTCAAAAAACCTCAAAAAAAGAATACCAATATTATTAATGAAAATGATTCAAAACATCTGAAAGACATTGCAGTTTCTAATATAAACAAAAATCTGAAAAGACTAGAGCAACAACAGTTACATGAGAACTCATTATCAAATTTGGTGTTCGATGAGCGAATATTATATGTCAATATAGATGATAGTGATAAACCAAACGATGAAGTTGAATATAACACTTGGAAAAGAAGAGAATTAAATAGATTACATAGAGATAGAAATAGGAGAATTCAACGTGAAGAAAATTCAAATAATTAATTGATGTATAATTAATATGTCAAATATATGTAGTTTTATTATTAAATATAAATATATATTTATATATTTACTTAAGCAAGTACTTTTCTATATAACGATATTTAATATTGATTTAATGTCATATTATTTGCACTTTCAATATCATGATCTGCACTAGTTCCGGTTGGAATATAAGTACCCATTGCAATTTGAATATCCCTATAATAGTCATGACCTGCAATTTCATCCCTTATATCATGTGATGTTTCTGTTGATTCAATATTTTCTAAAAGAACATAAGGTATGTAACATGCTCTATTTTTCAATTCTGGAAAATATCTTCTATAACTCCACCAACCAACAAAAATTCCTAATAAAGAACCAAGTATAATATCAACAAAATGATGTCTATAATCTTGAGTTCTACTCAATGCAATATAAAATGCTAATAAACATGGTAAAAATGCAATAATTGATCTCCAAGCACCACGATGAATATGACTACTATTTAATTGTGCATTTAACCAAATTGATAAATAACCAAGTGATGACCATGCCATTGATGAATGACCTGAAGGTGTTGTTCTAAATCCATCTAATAATCTATATGTATTTGTAGTTGTACATATATCTTTAGCATAATATAAAACATCAGGTAATGCATTTTCATTTGGAATACAACGTGCAAGGAAATCTGGTCTACAACGACCAATCCAATTTTTTAAAACATCTGTAACAAATATACAAGTACCCATTGAAATGAAAAGACCTAAAATAGATAAATATAAAACATATAATTTAAAAGGTCTTGGTGTAACTAATGTTGAAATAAATGTCATGACAACAGTAGGAATAATTACAATATAACGTAATAATAAACCAACTGGAACACGTTCATGCTCTGCAAATGGATGTGAGATGGTGATATCATTGATTGTAAATTGACGTTGATATGGTTCAATGTTTTCAAAATAAAACCAATCTAATACAAATATTACAATAGAATAAATTGCATCAGAGAGTTTCCATTTAGTTAATGTGCTATAGAATGGTAGGTTACTCATTCCAAGATTGTTTCTATCCAAGGAAAGATTTCTAAAGTTGAATATCATTGTTACTTGATAAAAGGGTTGTGGTTTTGGAATAAAAAGTAAAATAAAAAGAAACAGGTGTTAAACTTATAACAAAAATAAACAACAAAGGACATGCTTATTTATAAGTTCACAATAAATACTGTATTAGTTCTTAGTTCTGCAGGAGAAAAAATCACTAAAGTGGGAGCGTGTACAATTTATTTTATCCATTGTTCTTAATTTCAACTACACGGACTAAATTCGGTTATTTGTTTTACAGTTGACATCATATCCTCTACATCTGACAACAGCTTTTATGTAATCTTAATTGGAATACTTATATAAGTTTCATATAAAAGATAACGGATTATTTTTTTTCAAACACTTGCTTAGTAGCAGAATCTCTTATTTTATGGTATTTCTAAAAATAGCTTATACATAAAATTATTCTAACGGAATTGCAAATTTATCATATAATCACACATTTCAATCAATTATTTATATAGTTGAAGCTGATGAATTTGTAGAAATAACGTATTTTATATCACAACCACTTCTACTCATCTTCGGTATTTTTTGTATTCCATAAAAGACCATATTGTAAATATTTAGCAACAAGACAAAGAACTAATAGTATAGGAACTTCTAATAATGGACCAAATGTTGCAGCAATTGATTCTTTACTACCACTACCATAAATTGATATGGCAATGGCTAAACTCAATTCAAAATTATTAGATGCAGAGGTAAAGGTTTGTGTGATGATTTCACTATAAAAAGCTGAACAATTAGTCACTTTGTTGGAATTATAATCCTCATTATTGATAATTTGTTTTTCACATCCACATAGTAGTGGTTTTTCATCCGTATCATGATAAAAAGTATCACAATTATCTTCGCCATCTGTTTCGTCGTTAACATTTTGGTGGTTACCTACGTAGTTACTCATTACCACATTATCGCTTGTTGTTTCCTGTGTCAAAAAACTAATATAACCTTCAACATTAGGTTTGGTTGTTCCTAATAACCTACGTAAGATGAAAAAAGTTCCAAACCAGATAATGATAAAATATAAAAATAATGGTACGAAACACCTTAAAGCGTCACCAATATGTTTTATAAATTCATTACCTCTTTGAATAAATATGACAATTATTGTATATATTAACCCAATAAATGCAAATGGTGAAATAAATGGTAAAATTTTCTTCTCGTAATAATTAATTCCAACTGAGAATAAAAAGCTAAATCTTATTACCAAACCAAAACCAATTGGAATACCTAAGAAGAATGCAACACTCTTAGCAACTGTAGAATAAGGTATCATACTACTTTTATTAGAAGTAATAACATAACAAAAGAACATTTGGTAAGGTGCATATAAAACAATTTGTAGTATACTATTAATTAATACCAAAATAGCACATAAATTATGATCACCACCTGCAATTTCATTCCATACCATAACCATAGCAATACAACGGGCAAGCCCAATCATAATTATTCCAATTCTGTATTCCTCTTTATCAAATAGTGTTAACCAGGCTAACCCGAACATTATGAATGGACAGATTATCCAGTTCAAAATTAAAGATATGATAATATGTTGCATGTATCTCCTTTTGCGTATTAATATATGCAAATTTTCCCATTCAACTTTGCATAAAGGCGGTATCATCATAACAATCATTCCAATGGCAAGTGGTACAGAAACATTAATTATTTCAACTTGATCAAATGCCGTTCTTGATGAAGGGACATAAACTGAAAGTAAAACTCCTAAAATTATACTTAAAATTATCGCCAAAGGCAATATTTTATCTGTAAAAGAAAGACTTGACCAAGCTTTACTTATTATTGCCTTTTTAGTTTTATCCATGTTTATTTGGAACTACTCTTGTGAAAAGTATAAAGAATAACAAATGAATAACAGATGTATTTGTTAGGATTACTAATAGAAAAAAAATTATCTTGGCTATAAATAGATCGAGGCTTTTTAG
>JAJLVP010000354.1:0-25354 GCA_030570435.1 Pichia ethanolica
TAATAATTAAATCAATTGATAGTAATACACAATGTCCGCAGAAGAATTCAAACAAAAAGGTAATGATGCATTCCGTGAAAAGAAATTTCCAGAAGCAATAGAATTTTTCACAGAAGCAATTAAGGCTTCAGAAACTCCAAATCATGTTCTATATTCAAATAGATCAGCTTGTTATGCTTCTTTACACAAATACGACGAAGCATTACATGATGCTAAAGAATGTGTTAAAATTAATCCAACTTGGGCTAAAGGTTATAATAGAGTTGGTGCAGCTGAATTTGGTTTATCAAATTATGATGATGCAATTACTGCATATAATAAAGCATTAGAATTAGATCCATCCAATGCAATGGCAAAAGAAGGTGTAGCAGCAGCAGATGACGCTAAAAAGAGTTCACCAGATGCAGGTGTCAGTGATATGTTTGCTAAATTTACTGATCCTCAATTAATTAATAAACTTAAGGTTAATCCAAAAACTGCTGATTTAATGAAAGATCCTTCATTAGTTGAAAAAGTTAGAAAGATGCAAACTGATCCACAATCTGTTGCAGCTGATATGATGTCCGATCCAAGATTAATGACTGTTGTTACAACTATATTAGGCATTGATTTATCACAACCTCCAAATGGCGGTGCTGGTAATGTTCCAACTCCACAAGATGAAGATATTAAAATGGAAGATGCTACCCCAACTGAAAAATCTGAACCAACTCCAACTACAAAGGCTCCAGAACCAAAACCTGAATCAACTCCAAAACCAACCCAAGAAGCTAAAGAAGTTCCATCCGAAAAGGAAGAAGCTGATAAATATAAAGCAGAAGCAAACAAATTATATAAAGCTAAAAAGTTTGATGATGCAATTACATTATATAATAAAGCATGGGAAACTTTTAAAGATATTACATATTTGAATAACAGAGCAGCAGCAGAATTTGAAAAAGGTGAATACGATGTTGCAATTAAAACATGTGAAGATGCAATTGAAGAAGGTAGAAATATGAGAACTGATTATAAATTAATTGCAAAATCATTTGCAAGAATAGGTAATTGTTATCTTAAGAAGGACGATTTGAAAACAGCAATTTCCTATTTTGAAAAATCATTAACTGAACATAGAACTGCTGATACTTTAAACAAATTGAGAAATACTGAACAAGAATTAAAGAAGAGAGAATCTGAAGCTTATATTGATAAAGATAAAGCTGAAGCTGCAAGACTTGAAGGTAAAGAATATTTCTCAAATGGTGATTGGCCAAATGCCGTTAAAGCTTATACTGAAATGATTAAGAGAGATCCAAGTGATGTAAGAGGTTATTCAAATAGAGCTGCTGCTTTAGCAAAATTAATGTCATTCCCAGATGCAATCAGAGACTGTGATCAAGCAATTAAGATTGATCCAACATTTATTAGATCTTATATTAGAAAAGCAACTGCACAAATGGCAATGAAAGAATATAAAGGTTGTATTGATACCTTAAATGATGCTAAAGATGTTGAAACTAAGAATGGTAATAATCCAACACAATTAAGAGAAATTGAACAATTATTACAAAAGGCATTAGGTCAAAGATTTGCCCCACTTGAAGGTGAAACATATGAACAATCAGTTGCTAGATTCCAAAAAGATCCTGAAGTTGTTGAAATTTTACAAGATCCTGTTATGAATACAATTTTACAACAAGCTCAAGGTAACCCAGCTGCATTACAAGAACATATGAAGAACCCAGAAGTTTATAAGAAGATCCTCATATTAATGGCTGCTGGTATTATCAGAACTCGTTAAAAGCTGTGTAAAACATTATATAACTTATAAACTAAATATCTTTTATATTTTACATTTTATATTTTATATATAATTTTGTGTGTATCTTTGTAATCAATTTGATCATGTTAATTCCCGAAAAATGCTTAGCCCAATTTTCCGCACAACCAATTATTGCGTGGCAATGTTGATTTTTATGACTTATTTTTCTAGTCTGATAGTAATAATGTTATTATTTATGTTATGTACTCATTTTGGCTGTTGATATCATTTCAATTAAAGTAGTGTTATAAGATCAAGATACATACACTGATACTAAATTATGGATCAACAACAGCATCAACAACAGCATCAACAAGAGCAACAAAATCACGGTCACCATCATCATCGTCATCACAATGACTCACAAAAGGAATCTAATAGAATTGGTAAATATCAAATTGTTAAAACCTTAGGTGAAGGTTCTTTTGGTAAAGTTAAATTGGCATACCATACAACAACTGGTCAAAGAGTTGCATTGAAAATTATTAATAGGAAAACATTAGCAAAATCAGATATGCAAGGTAGAGTTGAACGTGAAATTTCATATTTACGTTTACTTAATCATCCACATATTATTAAATTATATGATGTTATTAAATCTAAGGAAGAAATTATAATGGTTATTGAATATGCTGGTAAAGAATTATTTGAATATATTGTTCAAAATGGGCGTATGAAGGATGATCAAGCTAGAAGATTTTTTCAACAAATAATTGCAGCAGTTGATTATTGTCATAGCCATAAAATTGTTCATCGTGATTTAAAACCTGAAAATTTATTACTTGATGATCAATTAAATATTAAAATTGCGGATTTTGGATTATCAAATATTATGAGTGATGGTAATTTCTTGAAAACAAGTTGTGGATCACCAAATTATGCAGCACCTGAAGTTATATCAGGTAAATTATATGCAGGACCTGAGGTTGATGTTTGGTCATGTGGTGTTATTTTATATGTTATGTTATGTGGTAGATTACCATTTGATGATGAAAGTATTCCTGCATTGTTTAAAAAAATTAGTAATGGTGTTTACACATTACCACATGATTTATCGCCAGGTGCCAAAAACTTATTAACTAGAATGTTAGTTGTTAATCCATTGAATAGAATTACGATTCATGAGATTATGGAAGATGAATGGTTTAAAGTTGGTTTACCTGAATATTTAAAATGTTCTGCTTTGATTCAAAATAAAGTTTTAACAACAGATGATATTGATGATGATGTTGTCTTTGCTCTTTCATCAACAATGGGTTATAGTAAGGAAGAAATTATTGAAGCAATTAAGATTGGTAAAACTCCTGAAACAGAAGAAATTTTAGATAGTTATGAATTAATGAGTAAAAATTCAGGATTAGTTGATTCTTTAAAGAAAGAGCGTTTAGAAAATCAACAAATAAACAATCAAGAACAACAACAACAACTACAATTTCAACAACAACAGCAGCAACAACAACAACATCAAATAAACAATCAAGCACAAGAACAAGCACGAGAACAACAAAAACCAAATGAAAGTGAATGGAGAACAGCTGCTGGAGTTGAAGGTCAACAACAAGTTTTAAATGGTACTCCTAATTCAACAATTGCTATATTACCATCATCATTACCACAAATTCATAAGGCATATATGTTACAATCATATCCTGAATTAGCTAATGTTCAACCTGTTATACCGAAAAAATCTAAAACTAGATGGCATTTTGGTATTAGATCAAGATCATATCCACTTGATGTTATGGGTGAAATTTATCGTGCATTAAAAAATCTTGGAGCTGAATGGCAGAGACCAAGTGAAGAAGAATTATGGACAATTAAAGTTAGATGGAGATATGCACCAAAGGAGGCAAATAATGAGAATTATAATATACCTGATATGATGAAAATGCAAATTCAATTGTTTCAATTAGAACCAAATAATTATTTAGTAGATTTCAAATTTGATGGTTGGGAGAGTAAAAATGATAACAATAATAGTAATAATGCAAGTTCAAATAGCAGTACTACCGATGAAGAACTTGTATCATCATTTAGTGCATATCCATTCCTTCATCTGTCTACCAGATTGATTATGGAATTAGCTGTAAATAGTCAGGGTCAATGATTAGTTACATTTTTGTTATAATTACCCACTGGCATTCATTCCATTACTTAATTATTCAATTATTATTTATTTATTTAGTTCTTAGATATTTCACTTAACAATAGTGCTATTTATAGTTTCTAGTTTAAAGTTTAAAGTTTATAGTTTTAACAATTAAATATAAATCAGCCGTGTGTTGTGAAGTGTGAGATTGAAATTTTTATTACTGCATAATACATTTTTACTTTTCACACACTAAATGACTTTTTTTAAGGGGAGCACGGAACTTACAATATATGGCGGCGCTGGCTTTAATTATCATCAGGCCTTTGGATTTTCTCTCTTTTTTTGTACATTCCTTTTTGTCTCGTTGTCTAAGTTTAAGCTTGCATCTAAGCTTATTTGTTTACTATCTTGAGATACATTTATTCACAGGTCGTATTCAGATACAATACTTCTATATTTACATTCACTCATTGCAACATATACACACACATATATATATATACACACACACACAACACACATATATATAAACATCTTCAATATTTTGAAACACAATGAGTAAAAATATTGCTGAGGATTATTTTACAATGACACATAGTCCAAGGGATGGTGCATTAAGTCCAACATCATCCATATCTAATAATCCATTACATTTATCATTATCATGGGGTAATACACCAGAACGTCCTGGATTAACAAAAGTTAAATCTCATACGGGAACAATAAGTTTTAAAAATACAGCAGTTTCAAAAGCTCAATCAGATAATAAAATTTATCCTTATCATAAAGTTCATTTAACAGTACCTGTACCTGATAAATTAAAACCAATTACACCTGAAGAAGTTTTAGAGACTATAACAGGTAAATGTATTAATTGTTCTAATAAAAGAAGTACATCATGTAATCATTTAACAGTTGATACTAATTCAAATTTATTTAAATCTCCTATTAGAAATAAAAGTAGAATTAAATTAAAATCAATTTTATCAAAACGTGGGAATAAAGAAACTTCAATTGATAATCATTTTTCAAATTCAGTTAGTTTTGATACTGTTAATCTTAAATTTTCAGATGATTTAAATAATTATCCTTTAAGTTCATTTAGTGATGATGATGATGGTTATGGGGATGATGATGGTGAAAATTTTGATAATAATAACAATACATTAAAATTATCACCAGTTAGAAAAAATTCATTAACTAATCCATTTGATGATATTAATCGTGGTAGATCAAAAATTGGAACTTCAATTAATACTAGAACATCATCAAGATCTCCAAGTCGAAGTTTAAGTCCAAGGGCAAGATCTCCATTACCAACACAATTTGATATGGTTACTGAAAAGGAAGAAACTATGAAAAATTTTTTCAGTTTAAAATATCCAACAAGTCCAATTATTACTCATGATGCATGTACATTAACTAGAACTCATAAATTATTTGATGATATGTATGCAGGTAGATTAAAATCTATTGAACCAAAATTAAATAATAGAGTTGTAATGTGTTATATAAGTGGTAGAAAACATACATGGGTTGGAATTGATTGGGCAACAAATGAATTATTAGAAGATGGTGATTCATTAGTTATAGTTGCATCAATTAAAAATCCAGGCCGTTCATTATCAAGATTTCAAAGAAGAAATAGTGAAATAATTTCTGTTGCTAATAATGTATCTGAAAATTTAATTAGAAATTCACCAGAGTATGCACAAAATGTTACAAACAATATAATGAAATATGTTTTATCACTTATAAATCCGGATAGAGTTATTAAAATTACAGTTGAATTAGCAATTGGTTCAACAAAGGATGTTTTCCAAGATATGTTTGAATTATATCAACCATCACTGGTTATAATTGGTGCAAAACCAGGTAGAGCAGCTCCAACTAAATCATGGGCAACTAAAAGGTTAAGTGATAGAATTGTTAAATCATCTCCTGTTCCAACAATTATTATATCACCAATAAATATGGGATTATTTGAAAATAAATTATTTAAAACATTAGATAAAAGAATGGAATATCTTAAAGCTAATAAACCAAATACATATCATCAAAATGATGAACTTTTACATGAATTAGATAATGTTGGAGTTTATAGTTTAGAAGATCAACGTGAATATATTAGACAATCTGCTTCAAATGATGATTTTATTCTGAAAGAATTAGATAATTTTATTAAAAATAAAAAAGAACAAATTAAAAATAAAGATACTAATATTGATTCAAGTGATGCAAGTGATTATGATAATTTAGCATATGCTGATGATGAAAAAGATTTAAGTGATGATGTTGAAAGTGATAGCAGTCGTGATGATAGCAATGATAATTTAATTAAAAAGAAGAAAAAAGATGAATCAGATAGTGTATTAGATGATGCATCAGTTGATTCAACTAATCCACCAGCCTTCGTTGTAACAAATGATAATTCTGCATCATTTAAATTAAAAAGATTAGAATTAGAAGCTCAAGTTGTAATTTATAAAGAAGTTTCAAAATTAGAATCTGAACCATTAACAAAAGATTCATTTAAACATCTTTTAACAGTTGTTTCTGATGCAGCTCATAAATATGGTGTTCAATTAGCTGAATCTGCCAAATTAGGTGGTGAAGAATCTAAATTAGTTCGTACATTAACTGGTGCACCTGAGCAAGTAGAAAGAAGGAAAAGTATGGTTAGTGAAGCAATTGAGAATGATGATTTTAATGAGAAATTGAAGAAATTTAGACAACAAAAGAAACTTGAACAACAACAAAAGGGGAATAAAGGTAGTGGCATTCTTAATAGTAATAAAAATAAAACTCCAAGGATTAATATTGAAGCACCTAAAATTTCAAGAAATTCATCATCAGGAATCAAGACTACCAAAAGTCCGACATCATCAATTATTTCAAGTGGTGGATCATTGAGTTCTAGTAAAAGTAACACGTCAATTAATGGTAATTTGAACAAAGCAGTGACTTCAGAGAAACAAAAGAAGAAGAAAGGTGGGTTCTTTGGTAGTTTATTCGGTAAGAAGTAGTTAAGTAATTAGTTAATTTTAATAAATAGATTTATAGAGACGTAAATTGATATTTTATTTGATTATTTTAGCGAGAGCTCAACATGAATTTTCTCGATTTATGGGGGCATGTTTATTTTCTTGTATTAAATTTCCTGATTATTTCCAAGAAAGATTACTGGGTAGAAATAAATAAATAAATATATATATATATATATATATAAATATATATATGTTCATATAAAACTATAAATTATACTATATTATAAAGAGAAGTAAGGGTTTTTAGTTTGTATTATGCAAGAGATATCCAATGATGAAGATGTGTCTTATTGTTGTGGACTTTGCAGAAATTTTGATTATATATATGAGTATTTCAAATGGAAGATATCAAGAATAATTAATTATATAACGGATTATAGCAATTATTATGAAATTAAGATATCAATAATTGGTATGAAAAATTCAGGAAAGAGTACATTAGTTAAAAAGTTTGAACAAATTTCATCTAATGAAAATAATGAAGATAATAATAATATTAGAAATTATAATGAAGATACTATACCAACACTTAAAATGAAAAGTTATAATATTGTATTTAAAAATAGATATCAAATAATTAGTAAAGATACTAAAAATAATAATAGAACCGAAGAAAGGAATGATAATGAACTAACTAATGATAGATCTGAAGAGAACAACGAAGAGAATAATATTGTAGGTTTTGATATATTAAGTAATTATATAAAGTCAATGAAAAATAGTAATAATGATGACTCTAATTATAAAATTAAAAGCATTAAAAGTTCAAAAAGTGCAAAAAGTGTTAAAAGTGTTAAGAGTATGAAAAGTAGCAAAACAGCATATAACGAGAACTCACCATTGTTGAGCCACAATTTATATGAAGAAGGAACTGAAGAAGAAGAACCATCAAGAAAGAGAATTACTAACAATGAGAGGGTTATAGTTAAGATATCTGATTTAAGTGGTCAAATGAGATATTCTAGTTTATGGAAAGAACAACTGTTAAGTAACAAGAGTGATTGTATAATATATGTCATTGATTTGAGTGATACATTAACATTAAATGAAAGTAGAAATAAACTATGGGAATTATTAAAATTCAATAATTCCAATGACAGGTTACCGTTTTTAATCATTGGAAATAAATCAGATTTAGTGGATTGGAATAATTTTTTTACTTACAATGTTAGAAATATTACAACTATTCCGGAAGATACACAGACTAATAATAGCAATACTACTACTAGTACTAATAATAATTACGATAGAAATGGTAGTGTTACTAGTAAAAACAATGGAATTGATACCAAAAGAAAAAAGAAGAATTCTAAAATTTTATTTGATAACAGTAAATGGAATAATAAACAACAGCGTGTTATGAAATGGTTTGGACTTTCAATCAGTCAAGGAGGGGATGGCATTATTACATTAAATGATGGACTAACTTCAACTATATTATATTTTGAACTGGCTGTTTTTATCATGTCCTTAAAGCAAGGAAATGGTGAAGAAAACGGCGAAGATCAAGAAATCAACAATGTAATTGAATGGGCTCTCGGAGGAAATTCAGGTTTTTAAGTTTGTATTATGTGAAATAAACCGAGCGAGAATTTTCAACTTTTTTCTTTTTAAATGAGAGGGCAGTGTTGGCCTGTTTTCACTTTTGATTGTTATTTATATGTAGGCTTATGCTCTTGTCTCTTTTTTGACAGCTTTAGAACAACACTAAATAGTATAATATCATCTGATTGTCTGGTTGTCAATTGGGAAAAACACTCAATTGCTTGATTTAATTTTCCTTTATTAACAACATGGATTTGGGAAATAAATTGTGGGATACTTGGCAGAATCAATTATCGGGTTCAAAAGATTCTGCTGAGAAGAAAGACGGGAGAAATAGTAATAAAATTAAAAATAAGAATAAAAATAAGAATAATAAAAACTCAAATTCAAATTCATTTTTTATGGGTCATTCAAATTCAACATCAGCCAATATGGACAAAACAAATTCTTCAAATGTTAAAATGAACAGGTCAAAATCGGCATATAGCACTTCAGATCCAGTTAATGATAATAATGATAATAATAATAATAACACTTATACAACAACAACCTCAACTTCTATTGGTAGTAGTTATGCAGATAAATTTATGGAACGAATAATTTCAATGGCAATTCCAACTATAACAACTTCAAGTAAACGTAAATTAGATGTTGGACTTAATAGAATTGAAATGCAAAAATCAAGACCACAATTAAGTATTCAAACTATGTCTAGAAATTCAATTTTATTATTACAAAGATTATCAATTCCATTTGAATTAGTTGATGAAATAATTAATTTTATTAATTGGAAAAATCCAATTGTAACAATTACAATTATGTTATTTTTATCATTATGTATTTTGAAACCTATTAATTTATTAACATTACCATTATTTTATATTTGTTTTGAAATTATAATACCAGCTTATATGATTCAAAATCCTAATATTGATGAAAGCATAGATTCTTGGGAAGATGAATTACCAAAACCAGTTAATGAATTTTCAAGGGAATTTTTACTTAATGTAACTGATTTACAAAATCATATGTTGTTATATGTAAATTTATGGGATTTTATTAATAATTGGTGTTGGAAATTATTTTATTTTAGGGATGAAGTTTTAACATGGTTTATTTTTATTAGTTTATTATCGGTTGGTTTATTTTTTGAGATATTTGGTACTTCAATATTCAATTTTTGTTTCCCATTTTTAAAATTTTTAATTGTTATTCTTTCTTGGTTAATTATAATTGCATTACATCCAAAATTTAGAATTAAAATATTAGAAAATTTTTATAGTGAAGAATTAAGATTAAAAACAATGAGTTTAATAAATTATTATGAATCAAAAGTAATTAATGATATGGATTTAAAAACAGATCAAATGGAAATTAGACAAATTGAAATTTTTGAATTACAATATTATAATGATGATTTAAATATTTGGCAATTTTCTTGTTTTTCAAAAGATATTTATCCTCCTAATAGTCATATTCGTTTAAATAGTTTACCAATTGATGGTACATTAACAATGGAAAGTATTGTACCACCTAATGGTTGGAAATTTATTAATTCATCAGATTTATTACATGATTCTTTTGATGATCTTAATGATCTTAATGATAATTCCAATAATAATGATATAAATAATAATAATAAAAAGAACAATAATGGAAATATCAATAATAATGATAATAATAATAATAGTAATAAAAAAAGTAATGATACTGAAGAGAAAAATAAATCTAAAACCACCGGCAATAATACTGGTAATAGTAGTAATAATACTATAAATACATCAACTAATACAAATAAGAATAAAAATCGTAATAATCCAAATAAGAAATTATTATTATTTGATTATGAAAAGAGAAGAATAATGAAGGAGAAAAGGAAATATCAAAAATTTCTTAAAAGGCAACGTAAGAAATCAAATGGAAGTTTTAATGATAATACAAATTCGAATAATAGACCTCAACTTCATGAAATTTTAGTTGAAGATCGTGAATCTTCACAAACAAATTTACAAAGAAGAAGAGCTAGTAATGATTTTAATAATATATTAATTGATCCATTAACATTAAATAAAACAATTGTTGAACAATTAAAAACAGGAGTTGAATTAGAAGGTTGGTATTTAGATTTAAATCCTGATAATTGGGTTGTTAATAATTATTTACAAAGTGTTCTTGATATTGATGAAGATACAAAATGGGTTTATGATTTAGTTGTTAAAGGTAATGGAATTGATGCATATTCTGCAGGATTAGGTGTTACGATGGGTAAATTAAAACGTAATCGTGGTGATGTAAGACGTCGTAGATGGGTAAGGTATGCAGTTAGAGATATAGTTCAAGGTATTCATTCAGATGCTATTTTCAGCGATGATGATAGCAATGATGACGACGACGACGATGATGATGAAGATGAGGATGACGATGAAGAATATGACGATGATGATAGTATTAATAGTTATATTAGTGAAGAAGATTCTAAAAGTAATGAAAAAGAAAAAAATGATGAACCTTCGGATTTGGATAAATTAGAAAAAGTTGCAACAACATCCATTGATTGTGTTATCAACAATAATAATAAAAATAATGATAATGATGATGATACAAAAAATACGCACAATAGCGATTGTGATATAATTGATATTCTGACTGTTGTATAAAGTTTTATAAAAAGGTTATATTATGTTTATATATGTATAAAACAAAATGTATACAGATAGATCGATAGATACGAGTTGGTGGTTTATTCTCAGTTTCTGATTAGTGTGATTAAATATTACATGCGGTTCTCGAGAAAAAGAATAAATTGAGTGGAAAGGGTCAGCGATCTGTGGAGATAAAAAGTTTTTCACTTTTGACTCGTTTTGATGATCAGAGTGAAAGATTTCATTTGATTTCATTTGATTTTATAATTAACAGGAGTTGATACCAACCTAACATCATGTCTACAGCTGTGAAAGTCAATAACACAAATAGTAATACAAATACAACACCAAAAAAACCTGATCCATTTAAATCCTTTATTGCAGGTGGTGTTGCTGGTGCAATTGAAGGTGTTGTAACATATCCATTTGAATTTGCAAAGACAAGACTTCAATTAGTTGATAAAAGTAGTAAAATGTCAAGAAATCCATTAGTCTTAATTTATACAGTTGCACGTACTCAAGGTATTAGTTCATTATATGTTGGTTGTCCTGCATTTGTTGTTGGTAATACAGCCAAAGCATCAGTACGATTTTTAGGATTTGATGCAATTAAAAGAATTTTATCTGATAGAGATGGTAAATTGAGTGGACCAATGGGAGTTTTAGCAGGTTTAGGTGCAGGTTTATTAGAATCTGTTGTTGCAGTTACACCAGCTGAAGCAATTAAAACAGGTAAAATCGATGATAAACAAAGTTTAAAACCAAAATATCAAGATGGAATTCGTGGTACATTTAGATTAATTAAAGATTTGGGATTTAAAGGTTTATATGCAGGTTTATTACCAGTTGCAATGAGACAAGGTGCAAATTCTGCTGTTAGATTAGGTTCGTATTCAAAAATTAAAGGTGCATTACAAGATTGGAGTAATACACCAAGGGATAAACCATTAAGTAGTGGTTTAACATTTTTATTAGGTGCATTTGCAGGTATTGTAACAGTTTATACAACAATGCCAATTGATACAGTTAAAACTCGTATGCAATCATTAGATGCAAGTAAACAATATTCAAGTACTTTCAACTGTTTTGTTAAAATTTTTAAAGATGAAGGTTTAATGGCATTTTGGAAAGGTGCAACTCCAAGATTAGGTAGATTAATTTTAAGTGGTGGTATCGTTTTCACTATTTATGAAAAAGTTTTGGTAATTCTTGGTTGAGTAGAGTTAAATCTTTTGTATGTATGCTATTATTATTTAACTATCTATCTAGTTATCTATATATTTATTTATTTATTGAATCATCGTTTTTTTTTCTAATTTTAATTTTAACCTGTATAAATGAGGAAGAAAAATGAAAATATTGAAGAACCCATAATAATTATTAATATTATATAAAATAAATATAAATAAACAAAGAATAAAAAAAATGAACTATATACCTAACTAAAAAAATAAACATTAAAATATGATTATTTTGAATAATAATAATAAAACATGATAGAAAAAAAAATATCAAAAAATCTGAAAATATAGTAATATGATATAAACATGAACATGAACATGAAAAAGAAATGAAACCCATTTATACTAATGAAGGTATCGGCGTAATTATGAGACAACTATCAAACCAGTTGATTCGAAAGGTCAATATTTTCTGTAGTATCTTCATTATTTGAAGAAGAATTTGAATCTTCACTAACATTAACTGAAGAAATTGGATGCATAATTGAATATTCTAATCTTTTAACTTTATAAAAATCATAAACTGCTTTCAAAATAATAAAACCACCTAAGGCAAATAATGAATAAGCTAAAAATGGAGTGCCATTTAATAAAGTAACTGAAGCATCTTTAAAATCACCATGAGTTTTCAGTTTTGATTCATAACCATCAATTGAATTTTCAATATTTTCACTTTGTAAATTTACATCAATATTTGAAGGATCATTTGGTTCAAATCTACCTTTACTTAAATCAATTTCATGTTTTGAAATATCAATTGGTAATGATGAGATACCTAAATTTATAATTGTAATACCTAATCCAACTTGTGCACCATTTTTAGCTGCATGTGATGTATGTAATAAATAAGTAATAACAAATCCTAAAAATTGAAATAAAACTGAAACCAATGCACTCCATGCAAAATTAAATATATTACCAACAGGTATACCATCTATATATATTTCATCAAATTCAGACATTATACTTGTTTCCCAATATGGAGGGGATGGATCATGTGTTGCTTCTGAATATGATGGTAATTGATCAGGTACTGTAATTGGATTAGTTGAAGGTTTTGCTGACATATTACTGAAAACTCCATCATTAGCTTCACCAACATGAATAACATGACCCTCTATAGTTCTTGTACGTGATGGATCTGATTCTTCAGAATTTGGAATATGATTATATCTATTATTTGGATTTATATACCTTAAAAGAGGTGCATTGTTGTATACATTTCGTAGTGAATCTCCACAGTATGTCACCGCATTATGTAGTGATTCTGGTAATTGCATATTATTTATTTATTTATTTATTTATTTATTTAGTATAATACATAAAATAACTTATTGATTAACAAGTAAATAAACAAATGATAACAATTTAAAACAATGTAAAAATTGATGATATATTTGCTCAGCAGACTATTTCTATGTTTATATAAGTTACATATAAAATGCTTAATATAAAAATATACACAATCAGCGCCACCCAAATTTTAAACGAACAATAAGTTTTTCATCGTTATTATTATTATTTACATTTTCATTAATTAATTCAGGGTTCGCGTCGATCGACCCTGCCATATCGATATTCTTCGCCACAGTGGCGGTTAATGTTTCACCACGCATTTTCTTATCTCTAACACGTGATAGCCAGGCTTTCAAAGTAATTTGTTCTTGTTTAATAATTTCCATTTCTTTCTTTTCTTGAATTTCCCTTTCATGAACTTTCCTCAATTGATTTGATGGAATTTCAACACTAATTGGTATATCCATAAAATCATCAACATTAGTATTATCTTCATTAACGGATATACTACCAGGATAAAGTGTATTTGGTAATGGAGTTCTAAAAGTCTTTGGCATATTACTTAAATCTGGTAAAATAAATCCACCTCTACGACCAACTCTAGTAACACCTTTTTTCTTACGTTTTGATCCTCTTTCTCTTTCTTTAATAATTCTTTCAAAATTATCAATAGATAATTCTTGAACATAAGGTGTAAAATCAGATAATAAATATCTTGGCATCATAACATTATTTTGATCAAGTCCAGATCTTAAAAATTCTTTTAAATCTTCACTTATAATTGCAGATCCATCAAATTTATATCCAATCATATATAAACTTTTAAGATAAATTTGACATTGTTCTCTAATTGAATGTGCAATTGCAGTTCTAAATTCATTTGATAATGCAAATTCATTACATAAAGTATCAGCAAATTCTTCAGGACTATTTTCTTGATTCATTAAATCCCAATCAAATCTATCAATTAATTGATTATTTGAAATTGTTATATCTAAATTAATTGGGAATCTTAAATCAATATTTGGATTAATAACCATTGGATGTAAATCTGCAATTTGTTCTTTTATACTATTTAAAATTTTTTCTTTAATATTATTTACATTATGTTCAATTTTATAATCTTTAATTAATTCATTAATAAATATTTTTAAAGTTTCATCATCATCATTTGAATTCCAAATAAATGTATCATTTAATTTAAATCCATCAGTATCAATATCAAATTCTAATCTAATTGGTACATATTCACCTTCATCATCATCTTCTAAATATGAATCATCATCAATTAAATTATTATTTTCATTTAAAAATTCATCTTTAAATTTCATTTTACTATTTTCAGGAAATATAAATTCAATTTTACCATTAGTAAATCCATTACCATAACCACTATAACCATCACCCCACATTCTACTTGTTAATTCATTTGATTCAGGTGGTAATTTCATTGATTCCATTCTAGCATTTTTAACTTGTTGATAAAATTTTAAATCTTTTAAAATTCTTTTGAATAATTTCCCATTAACTCCAATTTTATCATTAAGTTTATCTTTATTATCTTTAATAATATTACCAATTGATGATGAATAGTTTAAATAATTTAAATCTTTTGCAATTATATTTTCATAAATTTTAACATCTCCATTTGGTTCAATATTCTCTTTGATTAATCTTTCAGACCATTCATTAGGATTTTTTAAAGTTGGATTTGTAAAATCACTAAATTTATCATTTAATTCATCATTAATATTATTAATATTTTGTTTTAAATCTTGTGTTAATTTTTTATTTGAAAATTCTATATTACTATTATTTAATGTTGTTGATGATTGATTTAATTCAGGTTTTATTTGATTTAAATTATTATTTGATGGTATCGATTGTAATGAAGGATTATTAATAGTACTATTATTCTCATTATTAATAGTATTATTAGGAATTGGTACAATTGGACCACCAGTTAATGCTTTCTTTTTCATTCCTTTCTTTTGTAATGGTTTTTTTGGTATTTTATCTTTTGGTAGGTGGTTTAAATCTTGTTTTAAATTGTTAGAATTTAATCCAAATGAATTATTTTCCGATGATAAAGAAACATTGTTTGAATTTAAAAAATGTGCTGTTTCAACTGGCGAATGTGAAGCTGAAATTGAGTTTGTATTTAATAGGTTTGATTGAACTTGAAAATTTTGAGGTATTTGTGGTTGTTGCACAACAGGTACTTGCTGTTGTGGTGGTGATTGTTGTGGTGATTGTTGTGATTGTTGAGCTTGTTGTTGCATTCTTTGGATATGTAATCTACGTTGTTGTTCAATTTGAGCTAAAAATGTTCTTAATTGTGGATTTTTTGCTAGAACTGCATTTCTTTGTTCAGGATCTAATCTCATCAAATATGTAAGGATTTGCTGTGCTGATAATGCAGATCTATTTCCTTGCCCTGGTTGTGCGGTTGGACCTGATTTATTAGAATCTTGCTGACCTGGTTGTTGTTGTTGTTGTTGTTGCTGCTGCTGCTGCTGTTGTTGTTGTTGTTGTTGTTGCTGCTGGCCATGAGGAAACATTGGTATTTGGAAATCTGGTTGATTCAAATTATTATTAGATCCAGGTGTCCTGTTATTATTTCCGTCCATCTTGGTTGATTATAATAACATATTATAACTAAATAATAAACATCAACAAAAACGGCTTCAATTCATGTTAACTCTTATTGTTTTCTATTCTGAGCTTGAAAATCAATTTATTCTCACTGTGCACATTGCACATTGCAAAATATTTTTTTTTAATCCTAAAAGTATTACTCGCTATAAAACACACTATATAAATTATTTGGGACAGACTCTTTAATTAATTAAGCCTTGAATAAATTACACAATTGCATTCTTTAGTACTATTGTACTTTTAGAATTTAGTTTTTCTATATATTTTTATTTGACTTTATTTTAAAGTCAATTTTATGTTATTAATCTTGTAGATTATTATAATTCAATTAAACACTCTTTAAAACTCATTATATTTTTCTTGTATGAAAATTGATTTGATCCTTTTAATCATATCAATTGAAATGTCTTATCGGCTTTCGTACGAAATAAAATTTACGTATTTCCAAAATCACTAATGAGGAAACATCAAATTTTATGGGGTAACCAAGCAAAAGAAATAGCTTTATTTGGCTTTATAACACAAGAGGATCATCGCACATCACATTATGAATTTATATTAGCTCCAAAATCATTTTTCTACAATATTCAATATTACATGGAAAGTTGGTACCAGATGGTTTATATAAAAGAAGATTAAAGGAACCGCAAATATCTTTCGAGAAATATAATAAGTCAGAATATCAGCATATACTAGCAAGCCCCGTAGAAGATATTTGAAAAAGACAAACAAGAAATTATCATATCTCAGGACTCTTTCAGACAAACTTCAAAGAAATATTATGAGAGACATAATAACTTTAATAATAATCTAAAATACTGGAATAGTCGTGTGGAAGTAGAACAATCTATGCTACGAACAATAATAACGGAAATATGTAAAGCAAAGAGAAATCATTCAGGAGTCAATGCATTATTTGAACTTTACACTGGTACCCTTACAGTAAATTTATAGTTTTAGGATTAAAAAAAATAATTAGTATATTAAGTTATATATGAATATGTTAATCAAATTATATAGTAATTAGACATTATAGATTAAATATCAGCATTTCCATCTACATCATCAATCATATCCTCTTCTTCTTCTTCGTCTTCGATATATTCAACATCATCTTCATCAAATTCACCATTTCCATTATTATCAAGTTGTTCTAAATCTCTTGTAGCTGCAACTTTCATTGAAACAATTTCAAGACGACTTTTCAATTCTAATAATTTACCCATATTACTTGATCTTCTTTCTAAACTTAAACCTAATAAACCTAATCTACGACGTAAATCATTATTACCATTAGCTGCATTAATTAAATAAGTACCATGATAAATTAATACATATCGTATCCAAGTTGTTAAACTAATACTTGAATTACCCATACCAAATTTAGCACCTTCATTTGTATTTTTAAATTTATTTTTATATAAAAGTTCAGATAATTTATCTAAAATTTTTAAGATAAAATTTTGTTCAAGTTGTGAAATTGTTGATCTAACAATATTTTCATCTGTTGTATTATTAATTATTGAATCAAACATACTATTATCATTATTTCGTAATGCCTGTGAAAGATTTGTTGTTAAAGTACCAACTTTAAATTGAAATTTATTTGAAACTTTACCTTTTTTTAAATGATTAGTATTTTGAGTTGTTTTATCCAATCTTGAAACTAAAGTATTAAAATCGTCTTCTTCTTCTTCATCATCATCATCATTTTCATCATCATTTTCATTTTCTTTTTCCCTATCTTCATTTTGATTTATTTTTTCATCAACTATTGGATCAAGATCAATAAAATTATCACCTGTACGTATTGTTAAATTATTATTTTCTGAATAAGTATTTAAAGAAGCTTTATCATTATTTCTAATTTTTAAATTATCAATTGAAATTTTCTTTCTTTGAATTAAAATTTCTGAATTTTCGAAATTATTATTAAACCAATTAAATTTATCAATTATAAAATAATTTTCATTTTGTAAATAAGCAATTATTAAATTATCATGATCGAAAATAATATTATCAATTTTATTAAATGATTTAATACCATTTAAATCATTAAATAATTTTAAAATTGAATTTGATTGAATACTTGGAATTGTATTTTTTCTTCTTCTTTTAGAATTTAAATTTGAATTTAAATTTGTAATTGAATTTTTAATTGGATCAATAAAAATTTCAACAAATCCGTCTTCATCAATTGAAGCTAAAAGATTTTTATTTTTATAATTAATTAAATCGAATTTAATTATTGGAGAATTAAGTACAAAAATTGATTTAACTTTAAAATTTAATAAATCAATTAAATTAATAAATCTATCATTTTTTGAAGAAATTAATAATAAATTATTATCAATTAATTTAAAACAATTTGTATTTTCAACGAATAAATTAATTGATTTATTAATTTTTTGTAAATTAATATCAAATTCATATAAAGTATTTGACATTAAATATAATAAATTATCATTAGATTTTGAAATTGAAATTTTTGAAATTGATTCTGTTAATTCAATAATTACAAAATTTAATGATTCATCTAATTTAATATCTGAATATTTATCAAATTTATAAATATATAATCTATTTGAAGTATCAATTAAATATAATAAATTATTAATTGAATCAAATGTTGCACTTGAACATGAAGCTGGAGTTGAAGAAATAACTAAATTAATATGTTGATCAATTTTAGAAATATCATTTGAATTCATTAATTCAAAATATGGTTTATTTTCATATAATACAAGAAAATAAGTATCATCTAACCATAATAAAGTTGATGGATTAGAATTTGAATCAAGTGGTAATGGTGAAACTGAATCTGATACATTATTATTTAGTGGTTGGTATTTTAAAACTGGTTTATCCAAAGAGATATTTGTGAATGCTATCCCTGTGATTGGGACACCAGAAAACTCGGAAGTGATTAATGAGTTGGACATCCTTTGTTGGTGATTATGCTGGTGGTATAGTATATCTGATGAGTTTTAGTTGCAAATGGGAAGTTTTTGATAATGGAAAAGTGAAAAATCAGTTAGAAAAATAAAATTTAAAATTTTTTTAAAATAAAAAAATAAAAAAAAATAAAAAAAAATAAAAAAAATAAAAAAAATAAAAAAAAATAAAAAAACTTTTTTTTCCCTCGCAAAAGCCAAAAAAAGCGGCCGCGTCCCCCCGCAGCGATTTGAATTTTAAATTTTAAACGACACATTTTTATTGCAATAACAACAAAAGTGGTGAAGATGTCCGTTTGTATGTGGAATAAACACCAGTAGGGCAACTGAAATACCAACATAACTATTCTTAACATTGGTAACTCTGAACTGCCATTTCTATAGACAGATCCCCACCACTATCAAAAGAATGTACTGATTGTCTCCGACTTGAAATTATTCACATAAACACAAAATACACACACACAAACACACATACACACACACACAATATTATTATATACTTACAAACCAACTAATTTATTATGTCAGACAACGAAGATTTATCATTGCCACGTGCAACAATACAGAAGATTCTAACGGAAATACTGCCAAGTGATACATGTTTAACAAAAGAAGCTAGAGAAGCATTAATTGAATGTTGTATAGTCTTCATTATGATTGTAGCAACGGAATCAAATGATATAGCTGAGCATGATTTAAAGAAGACGATTTCAACAGATCATGTTCTTACTGCTTTGAAAAATTTAGGTTTTGATCATTATATACCTGTACTTGAAGGATTTGTTGAATCATGTCGAAATAATGCAAAGATTAAAGAAAAACGTAAAGAGAGTAAATTTGTTAAATCTGGTTTAACAGAGGAAGAATTGTTAGCAAAACAACAAGAATTGTTTAAGGCAAGTCGGGAGAGACTTCAAAAATAATAATAATAATAATAATAATAATAATAATAATCATTATATAGCTTTAATCTATTATATATAATTATATATATATACTAGCATATGTACTTTTAATTCATCCATTCCTTACTGAATCTGATTGTTATTTAGAAAAGTTTTAATCTCTGAAAAAATATCGATTTTATCTAAACAACTTACCTTATCTAATTCTTCATATTCATCATCATTCACTAAATCAAAACCAAATTCTCCATCATTACCAAGATCTTCATTATTAGATATTGAATTACAAATTTTAGTTAATTTCTCCCTATGTTCAATAACATTATTAACATTATTACATAAAATTGATAAAATTTTCATTGATAAATTCTTTAAATTTTCATTATTTGTTGATTTAATAATTTTTAAAATTGAATTCATACCTAATTTATAATCATAAACTGTACACCATATATTATCATTAATTAATTTCTCAAATCTATTTAAAATTTCTTCAATCATTTCATTATTAAATATATTTGTTAAAATACTTGGTTTATTTAAAAATCCACCCATTATACAACGAAATATAATTTTATTATTCCAAAATTCTTCTTTATCTTCAAATGCATTATATAATAATTGAAGTCCATTACTAAATAATTCATCACTTGATGTATCATCATTATTATTATTATTATTATTATTATCATTAACAACCATTTCAGATATTAAAATTGATAAAAATTCAATAAATTCAAATTCATCTTCATTTATTTCTAAATTTGAAGGATTTTCTTTAATAAACCATTTAATTGTTTCATTAAGTAATTTTTTATCATTTAAATTACCAAATGAATAAATGGTTTCAAAATAATTTGTATAATAATTAAAATAATCAAATCCAAAATTTTTAAAACTATTTAAAATAATTTCTAAATTTAAAACTGTTTTTGATTTAAAATTAAGTTCTTCTGATAATTCTAAAATTGATTCAATTAAATCTAAAATTCCATTATCTAAAATTGTTGAAATTAAATAACTTAATTGATTATTAATTTCAATTATAAAATTAGATTCATTATTATTAATTGATGAAATAATTGTTAAAATATTATCAATAATTGCTAATAATTTATTCTCTTTACTACCATCATCAATTTCATTATTATTATTATTATTATTATTATTTTCTAATACCCGTATAAATGATGTACTTAAACTATTAATTAATTGCGAACTATATGGAATTAATTGTTGTGGATATTTATCAGCTAAAATATCAATTAAATTATTAATAATTTCTAAATTTTCATTTTCATTAATTGTTAATAAAATTTGCATAATTTGAACTGGATTAAAATTATTCAATTTAATAATTAATAATTTTAAAGTTGAAATTAAAATTGGTAATGAATTATTATTTGAAAGTGATAATTTTTGTAAATCATCAACAGAAATTATTAATTGAGTTTCAATAAAATTAAATAAATTTTTATCATTATTTTTCAAATTTGAAAAAAATTCAAATATTAAACAACGTAACCAAATTTCATCATTTTTTAAATTTTTATTAATTTCAATTAATTTATTTATAATTAAATTTAAATTTTCATTATTAATATTTAATTCAACTAAATTTAAAATATCTAATGCACAAGAAATTGGAATTTTATTATTAATTTGATTTGAGAATAAAATTTCATTAGATAATGAAATTAAAGGTTCAATAAATTTATTATTAATTTTAATTAATTTTTTTAAAAATAATGAACTTGCATATTTAATATCACTATTTGAAATATCATAAATCATTAAATTTAAATTTGAATTTGATGTTAAGTTAATATTATTATTAATAAAATCAATTTGATTATCATTAAAATTTTCAATTTCATCAATTGAAATTGAAAATGTATTTAATATAATATTTGAAATAATTAAATTTAAATAAGGTTCAATTGAATTAAATGTAATTAATGATAAACATTTGGTAATATAAATTAAAAAATAATAAAGTAAACGTTCTTTTAAATTATCATCATTTATATTAATTAAATTTTGTAAAAATTCATTAGAATTTGAAAAATAATTTAAAATTAAATTAATATTTGATTGTAAAATTTTATTTGTAAAAATATTAATAAAATCTGAATTATAATTTGATAAATTATCTGATTTAATTTGAAGTTTAATTAAAAATCTTAAAATCCATTTACAATTTTTAAATTCTTCAAATTTAAATAATTTAAAAAATAATTGAATTAATAAATTACAAAATGAATTTAATGAATCATCTTGAATATTTTGAAAATATAATAAAATTCTATTAGTTGATAAATAATTTAAAATTTTTAAAATTACATGAGTAATTAAATTTGAATTTTTATTAATATTATTATTATTTTCAATTTCTTCATTAAAAGAATTTAAAAATTTTTTAAAAATTGGGAAAAATTTAATTGAAATATTATCCATTAATTCGAAATTATTTAAATTTCTATTATATTTTGAAACTTGAAGTATAAATAAACAACTAATATAAAATTCATCAATTGAACTATTTTCTTTATTAATTAAATTATCTGAATAATTTAATAAATCAAATTGGAAATTCTTTGAATCAAAGAATAAAATTATATTAATTATTTTTAATGACATTCTAATAATTACTTGATTTGAACCAATTAAAGGATTTTGGAAATTAGTTATAAATTGAATAATTTGATTTTTAACAGTTTCCTTTAAATCATTATTTGTATTTTTATGATTCCAATCTGATGAAATTCTATTTTTAATCAGTGTTAAACAAACCAATTGAATTTGTTGTGGTAAATTCGAATTATTTAATAAAATTGATAAAATTTGTGGTAAAATATCAACATTCTGTTGTAGTAATAAAGATTCAGATTGTTTCCTAAGATTATTATCCGGAGAAAGGGTATTTGACAAATGTGTTAAAAGAGTTTCGTTATCCATTATTAGTTACTTTGTGTATACATATAATATTATAATATAATATATATAGTATAATATAACATAAAGAAGAAATACCTATACATAACAAAACTGAGTTGAAAAAAAAAAGGGAGAAATTTTCATTTTTCTTTGTGGCGGCTGAATTTTTTTCTAATTATTTATTCATTTATTCATTTATATAGTTAATATTTTATAGAGTTATACAGTTATATATAAAGGTACACATCATCATTTATCTTCCTCCATTTGGGCTTTTAAACATTGCATGAGGAAACCAACATCTTCCTTGTTTATGTTAACATCTTCTTCCTTCATAACTTCAGAAAGTTTCATCATTTCAGCACGAACTTCTTTATCTGCTAATAATTGCATTTGTTGCATTATTGTTGGTTGTTGTTGTGAATCTGTAGTTTTAACTTTAGATGCAATTATGAGTTGAACACTTCTTAATTGTGAACAAACCCTTTCATTAGCACGTAATTTTTGAACAAATTCCTTTAATCTAGCAGTACGTGCAGCAGCTGCAGCTGCTGCTTCATCTTGATGTGCAAATGAAATTTTAGTTGTTGAAAATCTTCTAACATTAGTTCTGGTAGCTCTAACAAAGTTTCTAGCAAACATCTTTATATCGTTGTGGTTGGTAGTGTAAGAAAAGAAAAAAAGCTGCAAATCATACTCAAACCAAGAAGTCAGCAAGAAAAGGACACTAAATAAAGACAGATTTCTCCCCCACGTTGAGTTTTGCCTTTTCATTGGAAAAAATTCAGCTTTGGCGAGAATTTTCTACATGTTTCCATTAATTTCCTAATCTGGTATCAATTTATTCTCCATATAAAAATATATAAATAAAAGTATATAGATATAAATAGTTTTGAAAAAAACAATAGTAGAAATAATTAATTAAATAGGTAATATCATTTATAAGAACAAATAATTAATAAATTAATTAAGCTGAACAGAAACCTGTTTTGTAATCTTCAAGTGAAACAATCCAATCAGACCAGTTATCGTGAATATATTCACCACCTGGTGTAACCATTGACATATCTAAAACGGAATCACCATACCAATTAACTAAAACAACTCTAATTGGATAATAATAACCAGCAGTTAAATGTGCATAACCAGTTTTCTTTTCTTGATTCTTAGCAAATAATAATGCATAATCATTTGAATTATATGGAATTTCATCAGGTTGACAACATGAAAATGCTTCATCATTACCAATCCATAACATTGAACCATCATCTGAATAATTAATTGCAAATTCATAAAGACCGGTTTCTTTTGCATAAATATAACCAGTTAATTGTGCAACATAACCTTTCCATGAATCTAAATATGCACCATAAATTGAATCAGTTGCACCTAACCATGCTTTAACTGAGAAATTTGGTGCAGTAATATTATAACCTTTACCCATAATACTTTCTGTTGTATATTCATTACCATAATATGTTGCTTCAAGGAATCCAAAACATTCATCATAATCATAAACAGTTGCATGGAAACCTGGCCAAATATCAACAGAATTAGTATTAATTGAACAACCACTTGCATTTGGAATTGTTAAACCAGTAACTGTTGTTGTTGCAACAGTTGCTTGAGTGGTTGAAGTTAAAGCTGCTGAATCTGCTGAAACTTGTTTAACAACAACTGTAACTGAATTTTCAACACCATTTGAAGTTTGAACAGTTGTTAAAGTAGTTGTTGCTTCAAAAGTATTTGAAATAGTGGTTGTAATTGGATCATTAACATTTTCAGATGATGGATATTGAACTTCTTCAATTAATAAAGTAGTTGCTTGATTATTAATTGTTTCAACACCAAGTTGATATGTAGTTGTTGCAGATGAAACATCAGTTGCAATTGAAGTAGTTGAAATTGAAACATCATCACCATAATTAACAGAAACACAAGCTTCAATATCATTAACATCGAAATTAACAATATAATCAGTAAAATTAGTAATAATTAAACCACTTGGAGTTTTAACTTCAAATTCAAATTCAGCACCAAAGAAGATATTAATATATGTTGTTCTCATTGGATATAAAACATCTTTATCAAGGTAAACATATGAAGAATATGAACCATCATTTCTAATTGATAAAAGTGCATCATCATAAGAATCTAATGTTGTTTCTTGTGAACAACCATCAAATGCACCATTACCAAGCCAAATCCAACCACCATCATTTGCTTCATT
>JAJLVP010000355.1:0-25326 GCA_030570435.1 Pichia ethanolica
ATACATTAAATTTCGTGAAAAGTGTACAAATAATTATAAGAGAAAATATTTATTAAATTGAATCATATTAATTTTTTTATTTACCGTTGTTGAAGTGAATTAAACGGTATTATCATTAGCTAATTCTGCTTGTTTTTCAGCTAATTTTTGCTTTTTAAATGAGCTCATAAAAGCTAAACCTGGGGTATAATTAGTATATAATTCATCAACATCTTCCAAACTTAAACCTTTAGTTTCTGGAACAAAAGCGAAGACGAAGAATAATGCAAAGATTGTACATCCAAAGAAAACGTAACCATAAGCGAAATGAATTGCACCTGTAATAAATGGAGTAAAGAAAGCAATTAAGAAACCCCAAATCCAGTTTGCACCGGTTGCAATTGCCATACCTTTGGATCTAATTCTTAATGGATAAGTTTCTGAGACAACGACGAAGACACATGGACCCCAAGTTGTTGCAAAGAAGAAAATAAAGAAACAAGCTAAGAAAATCATTGCATCACCAACTGGTTTTCTTGATTCACTACCATAACCATCGACATATAAATCTTTAACACCAATTGAAGCATAAATAATTAAACAAACTAACATACCAGCAGAACCACCCATTAAAGTCTTTCTTCTACCAAATCTTTCAACAACATATAAAGATAAGAAAGTTGAAGCAAAGTTAATAACACCAAAAACAATTGCAGTTTCGAAAGAATCATTCAAACCAACAGATTTGAAAACAGTAGTACCATAATAGAAGAAATAGTTATTACCAGTTAATTGTTGTAAAGATTGTAACATAACACCAACAACCAATCTGTAGAAAATCTTTGGTTTACCAGTGAAAAGTTCACCCCAAGAAGCGTTACCTGCATTTTGTTCTAATTCAATTGCTGAAACCAAAATTTCCATTTCACTTTTAATAAAATCACTTTCAGTATCAACTTTATTAATTTTAGCTAATGAAGTTCTAGCTTCTTCAATTCTACCTTTTTCAATTAAAAATCTTGGTGATTCAGGAGTGAAAACCATTCCAAGAATCATTAATAAAGCCCAAGCAAATGATAAACCTAATGGAATTCTCCATTGTCTTGAATCATCATAACCATGATAAGTACCATAAGTTGAACAATAACCTAAAAAGATACCTAAAGTAATCATTAATTGATACATTGAAACTAATGTACCTCTAATTGCTTTTGGAGAGGTTTCAGAAATAAACATTGGAGCTAAAACAGAGACTGCACCAACACCTAAACCAGAGATAATTCTACCAATAAAATATTGAACCCAAGATTTAACTGAAGCAATTTGAATTACAATACCAACAATATAAACAACCATAGTAATCATTAAACCTTTCTTTCTACCATACATATCACCAGTTCTACCAATTGTAACACCACCGATTGCACAACCAATATTGAAAATTGAAACCATTAAACCAGTTCTAGCTTTTGATAAATAATAAGTACCTTCACCACTAAGTTGACCAAATCTATGTTGAAATTCAGGCATATTAACGAAACCTGAAATAGTACCAGTATCCCAACCAAAGACGAAACCACCAAAGGCAATCATAGAACATAAGAAACCAGATGTAATATATTTTGTTTTTGAGCCTGTTGGAACAGCAACTGGTGCTTGTTCATTTTGAAATTCATTTTCATGTTCATCAGAAGAATCTTCTTGTGAATTTAAATGTTCGACGTTATTTAAAGGTTTTTCAGAGAGAGAACTTGAAGACATTTTGTTTATTGAGATAATAATATTATATACAAAATATCAAAGACAAGTGAATATTTTTGGGAAAAGAAATAAATCAAAAAGAGAGAAAAAAAGAAATAAAAATAGAAAAACGAAAAACAGAAGAAGAGTTGAAGAAGTTAAATATTTGAAAACAGAATGCAAAAAAAATAACATGGAGAAGGAATGGAGTTGTATTTATATATGGAAAGAGAGAAAAAAAAATAACACCAAAAATTGAAAAAATAAAAAAATCAAAACAAAAAAATTACCTGTTAGTACATTAGCAATGTAATTTGGGGAAAAATTAAAAAACCAAAAAAAAAACAAACAAACTATTGTTCCCGAAGTGCAAGTTTTTCCGTGACGGAGACATCTCGCCCAACTAAAGAAAAAGAAAAAGCTAACCACCAGATGGTGGAGACTGATTATAGTATGAGGTAAATGATACGATGGAAGGCTAATATTATACAAATTTAGTGCGAAAACTGGAAAACTGGGAAAAAGTGACAATGCAATTTGAAAAATTGGTATGACATAATAGAAAAAAAAAGAAATGTTTTTTTAAAATTAGTGTGAGGAAGGCGCAATTTCTTTTTTTTTTTTTTTCATATTGTGTGGCCTGTCTCTACATTTAGTATGGAGAGTGGCCTGGTGTTATGTGTGGGGAAAGTACCAAAAAAACGGGGGAATTGGGGTAATTTGGTTAGAATTTGGGGAAATAGATAATTAATAATTAATAATCAATTAATAATCAATTGAGTAATATCTACCGATTATTACTGTCGTTACTGAATAACACAATTTTTTCAAATAAATTTATTTATTATAATTCCGTAGTTAATCATGTTTGTAAGTTTTATTGAACAGTTAATCCGACTCCTCAGAGTTTTTCCAGAGTCCAAAATATATTTTTAATTAATTAATTAAATTGTTTGTTTGTACGTTACTTATTAAAATTAGTTTGTTTACTTTTTATCATATTTTATTGTTGTTGTTCTCCACTTATTAGCGCAAAGGAGGTTTTTCACAACAATACAAATATAAAAACAAAAAAAAGTATTACAATATATTAAGTTTGTTTTTCCGGCACGCGGATAATATAACAAAATTTAAATTAATTTTAAATTAATTTGTAATTTCAAAAAATCGCGTGTTCTTGCCATTCTCGGCATTACACAGGATCATCATTGGTAGTCATTCTTCTTTTCTTTTTCTCGCTGATTAAATAAAACAAAAACAAATAGTGTGTGCTGTACATTTTACCACTATTTTAAATTTTACCCCAATAATTTAATTCAGTTAGAACGCAATCCCCGTACCTATCATAACGTGAGGTCTCATCTAACAATATTTATTTTATCCATTACAACGATAACATTAAATTGTTTGATCAATTATTATATTTACCCCAAACATATTAAACATATGTATATCATGATAGACTATATTATAAAACAAATAGTTACCTCTTTTATAATATATTGAACTATATACAAAAATTCTTTATTGAAAACATTAGCCATACGAGAAAACCATATAGCTAAACTATTGTTTCCGGATAAAATACACAGTTTTCCGTTCAATACTCCATATTTTATATTTTATATTTTATATTTTAACTTCTCCATAAAAATTTAAATTTAATCTCCATATTATTAAAATTTTTAGCCCCACATTTTCTATTCGGCGTTAACAACAGATTTTATTATTAATTTAAAAATTATTAATCTAAAATTAAAAAAATTAAAATTGCTAATTTAAATTTGTCGTCGCGCCACTCAAATTAATTAATTAATTAATTAATATTAAAAATAAAAAAACATAACGCACATCGCGCGTTCGGATTAACTTGAAAAACTCTAAAACTTTTCACCTATGAATTTTTACGTGGTTGTTACGTATTTTTCAGTTTTTACTAGTTTATTTGTTTACTTTTTTCTTTTTACTAATATTTTCATAATTTGACATTATAATTCTGAGTTCGTTTTATACCTTTTTCCAAATTTCAAAATTATCCGACCAACAGAAATTAATCCTTGGTATCTTGTAAAAATTTAATAAAATTTCAAACTTATAAATAGAATAATAATATTAAATGTTTATTATTTATTGTCTTGAAATAAATAACGGAAACGTTGAATCTCTAAATTTTATGTCTTTTATTGCTTTTTTTCCCACCTAATCAAAATTTCATCCTATTTTGAAATCATCGTATCTCTTAATAACTAATAAATATTTCCTAACAAATGTTTAATACCCAAAATTTTACTATCTATTTTTTTTCATTATTGACTCCAATATAATTTATCTTATTTACCTCATTTTTTCTCTTTTTTTTTGATCAATATATCATTTTAAACTATAAAAAAGAATATACAATTTTATTTAATATATCGATATACTATAAACATGAAATATATTTTTGAAAACTAATTTATCAAATTATTTTTACTCCAAATGAATAAAAAAAATTCAAATAATTTACTAGATTAGATTAATAAATTGTTAATTAATTAACTTTCAAATTTAATCTTCATAAACTCTAGTAATCATACCAGTACCAACAGTCTTACCAGATTCTCTTAAGTTGAATCTTTGACCAACTTCTAAAACAACTGGATATAATAATTCAACAATCATTTCAACGTTATCATCTGGTGCAACTTGTTTTGAATGATCAGTTTCAGAATCTGGGAATTTTAATGTAACATTAACATTAGTAGTTCTAATGTACATTTGTGGTCTGTAATTTTCAGAGAATGGAGTATGTCTACCACCTTCTTCTTTAGTTAAAATATATAATGAAGCTAAGAATTTCTTGTAAGCTTTAACAGAACCTGGTTTTGCTAAAATTTGACCTCTCTTGACTTGATCTCTTCTAACACCTCTTAATAAGATACCTGGTGTATCACCTGCTTGTGCTTGATCTAATTCTTTGTGATACATTTCAATACCAGTAACGGTAGTTTTAATTGCACCATCTTTACCACCAACAATTTCAACTTCTTCACCCTTCTTTAAAGTACCTCTTTCAACAGTACCTGAAACAACAGTACCTCTACCTGAAATTGAGAAAACTTCATCAATTGGTAATAAGAATGGTTTTTCTAAATCTCTCTTTGGAGTTGGAATCCAAGTATCAACAGCGTCCATTAATTTAAGAATTGATTCTTTACCAATTTCTGGTTTTTTATCTTCTAATGCCATTAAAGCAGAACCCATAATAACTGGTGTATTATCACCATCAAAACCATATTCAGAAAGTAATTCTCTCATTTCCATTTCAACTAATTCTAACATTTCTGGATCATCAATAGTATCACATTTATTAACAAAAACAACTAAATGTTGAACACCAACTTGTCTAGCTAATAATAAATGTTCTTTAGTTTGTGGCATTTGACCATCAGTAGCAGCAACAACAATAATAGCACCATCCATTTGAGCAGCACCAGTAATCATATTTTTAATATAATCTTGATGTCCTGGACAATCAACATGGGAATAATGTCTTTTATCAGTTTCATATTCAACATGAGCAGTTGAAATAGTAATACCTCTAGCTCTTTCTTCTGGTGCTTTATCAATAGATGAATAATCTAAGAAATCTGCACCACCTTTTTCAGATAAAACTTTAGTAATAGCAGCAGTTAATGTGGTTTTACCATGATCAACATGACCAATAGTACCAATGTTAACATGTGGTTTAGATCTATCAAAAGATGCAAATCTAACAGAAGCTCTTGGTGCAATTCTTGGAACATTAGCAACTATAAAATTAAAATCAAAAGATAATAGTAATTGAATTAAAACAATATAAACATGTTAGTATTTGATTCGTCATTTCTTTTTTTGTGTATGAATTTAAATTTAGAGTTAATACATACCAGAAACTCTGTTGAATGCTCTCAAAGCAGTAGCAACGAAACGGGATGCCATTTTGTATTGGATATAGAAAGACGTTAAAGCAAAAGACGAAAATAAAATTAAAACGAATGGAGCACAAACAGTTTTGCAAACTAAAATTAGGATGAAATGATGAATAATATGTAAAACTTCACAATGTAAATTGGAAACCCCGAGGAGGGTGAAAACTTGGAAACTTTCTCAGTGGCAACAACGCCAACATATTACTTATAGTTTATAATTAGCAAAATACCTGAAAAAAGCGTAAAACTGGCCATCTGTGCATTTTACGAAATAAATAAGCTCGCGGTATTGTCGGGTACACGTGTACACTGGAGATATGCAGTGTGTAGTAGCCTAAAGTGAAATTTTCTAATTTGGTGTACAGATGGAAATAACAACATGAAATTTACAATAACAATGTTGAGAAGTAAATAAAAACAATTTATAATTTGTATAGAAGAGTAGAAGTTGGGATCCAAGGCCCATCTTCTCCATCTTGACTATTGTTCTGAGTGGTTACTTCGCTGGGTTTGTTAATGTCTGCCTCAATAGTACTGCCGGTATTACTACTATTCTCGGTACATTCTACCTCCGAAGTCTGTACGGAATGGTCAATTTCTGTATTGTTATCACTCTCTACTGTATTGTCTTTCATTTCTCCAGTAGTATGTGAAGGTTCCACAGTATTAGGTACCACCTCACCTTCCAATTCTTCCTGTATAATCGGCTCAGCGTTTATGGTCTTATTGGTTTCATTTACTGGTAACTCTCCATAACTTTCTCCATTTATTGGTCCAAAGTTAACAAACATCATATCCTCCATCGGTGGATGGTTTGTCATGAGATCTAATGGTTTTCTACCTGAATGTAGACTATGATTTGTTTCTTTTGGAATATTGGTATCGTCAAGGCCAAGCATATCTGGTGTACACTGCTTGCAACTAATTGTAGGAAATGTATAGACAACATTCGTAATTTCTATAACTTCTGCACGCATTTTGTTCTCTTTGTCTCTTTTAGAGACTAGAACCCTATCACTATCCCTTACCCAAGTCTTTTCAAGACATGGATAGGATGCTGGACATAGGTAAAAACAATTATGTCCATAGCACTTGAGATCAGTTCTCTTACTCCCGACATCATACCATATCCCGTGCCTGCCAAGAGTCTTGAACTCATAGTGGAATATTTCCTTGGTCTCATCATTATGATTTACCCAATTCATTACTATTCCTTCTGGTAACTTACCAGTACCATCTTTAATGGTCTTATTCCGAATAGAAACTACATACTCTAAAATATATATCCAATATTTAGTATCCAATCCTGAGGAAAGAAGATTAGCTTTGATATCATTTCTTAACGTCAAATTAAGCCTTTCAGCTTGTCCGTTCTCCATAGATGCATAACCATTGGTAGTAGTATGAAATATGCCTTGACAATCAAAGTAATCTTGAATTGCTTTGCTCAAATACTCGGTTCCTCTATCTGTATGAAAACTTCTTATAGAGCTATCGAATTTTTTTCTTATGAAACTGTTTACTCTTTTTATATATGGGAGTACTTCTGCCTTAGACTTCAATACAAATGCAAAGACATATCTACTATACTCGCAGACTATAGTTAAAGCATAAGAAAATGCTGAGTTGCTATCCATGATGTATTAAAAAAGAATAAATTTGAGATATCACAAATTGACCCATGTATTATGTTGAATAAAGAACTAAAAGTATATATTGCAATTTACGTGGATAATTTATTAATAATTGGTGAAAAGGCTGAAAATATTGAACAAGTAAAAGGTTTATTAAAGGCCAATTTTACAATGAAAGATTTAGGTGTCCCTCAATTATTTTTAGGTATCACAATAAAGTATTATAATAAAAATCACATAAAGTTAACAATGGAAGATACAATAAATAGAATTCAAGAAAGTTTCAAAATTATAGAAAGTAAAAGAAGTTATAAAACTCCAATAGACAAAAGTTTCAATAGAACAGATGAAAACTCTCCATTTTTAGATAAAGAAGGAAATAATGAATACCGAAGAGTAATTGGAACCTTATTGTATATTGCAAATACAGTAAGATTAGATATAAGTTATAGCGTTAATGTATTGTCAAGATATGTTGAAGAACCAAGAATGTCCCATTTAAAAGCGGCATATAGAATAATCTCAATAAAAAGAGCAACAAACCTATAAATAAACAAACTAAAACATTACCAGCTCCTCAAATTAAAAGGCTCTTTAAATCATCAGCAGAAATTTCAAATGAAAATCATCAGCCATCAAAAACTCCTCCTTCATCTCCATTGATTCCCCGGAAACTTTTACAAATGTCAACAACAGTATCAGTAAACATACACCGGAACTTCAATTAACGACAAATACACCTTCACATATATATGGATCCGTTAATAGTAATCTAAACCAAATTTCTAATTACGATTTAGTAGATATCAACGGAAATAATCAACTAATTTAAAAGTTATGAAAAAGCTATAATCAATCATGATAATACAATTAGTCGAAAATTGAGTAAGCAACATTGATTGCAAGCAACTCAGAATAATCCTTTTAGAAGAATAACTAGAAAGCTTAAAGACGATTTAGATTTAGCACTTGAAGGGGAGAAAGAAATATTCTTATTAGTTGCAAGTTCAAAATATAAAATACCAAACAATTATAAAGAAATGTTGTCTTCATCACAAAGAAATCAATGGATTCAGGCTGCTAAGGAAGAATTGAAAGCATTTAAAGAATTTGATGTATTCAAAGTAGTTAAAGCAAAAGATGTTAAAGGTCCCATTGTTAGAGGTCGTTGGGTATGCAATGTAAAACAAGAAGAAAAAGGTGAACCATTCAAATGTAGACTTGTGGCAAAAGGATTCACACAAGAGGCTAGTTAAAATTATTTAGAAACATTTTCTCCAGTTATAGCAATTGACTCAATCAGATTTTTATTTAGCTTATGTGCAATCAATGGTTGGTATATGCAACAAATGGATGCCAAAAATGCATTCTTAAATGGCAAGTTAAAATACCAAATATATTTCAGACCTCCAGAAGGATGTGATGCAAAAGATGATGAAGCATAGTTATTAAAAAAGGCAATGTATGGATTTAAAAATGCACCATTAATATTGCACCAGTCATTCCATTAAATCAAAATACTAGTAAAAGAGTAAAAAAAGTTCAAATAGAAACAATTCCCGATGAAGATATTATTATGCAGGATACTTCGTCAAATGAAGTTATACATATACCTAATTCAAATATCAATGAAGTTGTTCATATTCCTAGCCAATCAACAAATAAAACAACAAGTACAACTTCAGCTTCTTCACGAATGAAGTGATATCTAACATTGATATGTTTAGTTCGCTGATGTTGTATTTTGTGGGAAGCTAGTTGAAGTGCTGCTTGATTATCAGAACAAAGAGTGGCATATGTAACATTTAATTTTAATTCTTTCATTAAATGATTGAAATGTAAGGTGGAATACATTTAGCTTTCTTAGCTCTTTGTTGATTTCCATAATCATTGTTTCTTTTATTATTAATACCGGCTACTCTATTGTCAACAGCATTCGCATTAGCCTCATTGATGTTAACAGCATGTGTATCATATCTGGCGTTTTTGTCGATCCAGTTGTAAAACATTGAAATTGCTTTACCAACATCCGGTTTTTCCGTTTATGCATATACATCCAATCGATTTTTCAATTCGTCACTAGTGTTGTTTGAAGCAACATAAGTGGCAAATCTTCTAATGATATTAACCGGTTCACTAATGAAATTATTTAAATCATTGACCAACAAAATTAATCTCCATTCGTTAACAACAGCTGATCTTGTTTTGTCTTTACTAATATTGAAACTAGTATTCATTTTCTCGATATCTTCATAACGAGTAACTAAACCAGCACTTTTGACAACATCATACAATTTCTCTTGAGCGGTTATAGTATCAGAGTTGATAGTATCCTCAACCGAGATTTCAATGATTCTTTTCATGGTTATTTCTTGCTCATCTTTAGCAATAATCGTCCTACCTTGGATCTTAGCTTTCAATAAAATATTGAAACAATTATTCAATTGAACAGCAGTAGCAGATTCACTTAACCAGCTCCACCATCTTAGAAAGTTTTCCTTGGAAGTTAGCTTTTGAACATTTATATTTTTGGTAATGTAAGTGTTTAAAAGCTTGATACACTTAGAGTCTGGTTGATCAACATGTAAGTCTGTTTTCTCCGGACCATCATACATTTTGATGTCGTCATCATTTGCTGAGTTGTTGTTGTCTTTTTCATCGTTGTTCTGATCTTTTGTACCAGCTTCTTTTGAATTCTTTAGTTCATTCTTTTTGGATTTGGATGCACGTTTGACCTTTTCAATTGAATTGTCATTTTTCTTGTTTGAAATTTTCTTGACCTCTGAGTTAGGGAGCATCATGATAGATTTTGGTAAATTTTATTAGCGAAATATGTAAAATATAAATATGATTTATAAAAAGACCCTTAGTCCTCGATATTGAATTGTTGTTCGATTTGTATAGAATGTTTAAAATGCGATATATGTTTATCTTTTCTTAAAAAAAAATACAATGCAATTTTATTAAAAATCATAGTGGCTTTTACATATTAAAATAAAATTTTGATAGATGTAAAAATTTTATAGCATTGGATAGATAATTCTTATATAAACTTATTGATCATTAAATGGATTTGCATCATCTAATGATTGAGTGGCTTCTTTATCCAAATTTGCTTCTTTCTCAACTTCCTGTTGCTGTTGTTCGTTTGTACCCTTTACACTACCTGTAGATTCAGAAGAAAGAATATCTGAATCAACACTCTCTGAACTTTCAGCACCTTTTAACCATATATCATATTGCTCTTTCAATTTGGCATTATCTTTATCAATGAACTCTTGCAAGGTTTTATTTAATGGTTTGAAATCTCCAGTATAGAAAACTGATTCTCTAACATATATTAAATTCATACCTTCTCCAAAATCATGTTCTGTGTATTTTTTAACCAAACCTTGAATATCATCAAATGAAAGTCTAGATGTAGAATAACTTTTACAAGTTTCTGCACAAATATTAACACCAATCCAATTATTTGATTTCTTTTCACGATAATAAAATTGAACGGCATTTAATATAACACCTGTTAAAATCCATGGCTCAAATGAAGCTTTTGTATTAGAATCTAATAATTGATCAATGTTATATTTACTGGCTTGTAATATTAATGCTTGTTCATCAATTAATCTTATTTCACTGTTTGCATTTTTCAATGTTTCTGAAATATCACTTGTTATTGCAGCAATATTTTGACTTGCAGTAATATATTTATCCTTTTCTGAAATAAAATTACTATTTTTATCCTCAATTCCTTCATTTTTCTCATTTTCAAGTTCAAAATTTTGCTCTTCTAATTTTTCTTCCTTTTCAAAATTATGTGATTCCAATCTTAAATGTTTTGCAGTGTCAGCTAAAAGATTTGGAACGCTCTTACCATTGAATACTCTTAATCTGAATATTTTTTGATTTAATTCATTTTTTCTTGATTTTAACTTTCTTAATTCATCGTCAACATTAGTTAAGATATTTTTATGTTCGTAGGAATAAATTTGAGGATAAAATGTTTCTTCAACTTTAAATCCACCTTCTAAGTTATTGGATCCGGCTTCAAAACTTATTGAAAACACATCTGGAATCTTTAACAAGAATAAATGGTCTAATTTGTTTTCAGTTTGAAAAAAATTCTTATGTATAGTTTCATATAAAGTTGGGTGTACATAATCGTTTCCAATAGGAATATTATAATAATCTTCATCCCTTTCATCTTCATCAGTTTCATATGCTGCTTCGACTTTGAATAATTTTTCTAATGGAACTTTAAAAGAACCATTTGTCTTTGCCATAAAATAAAGAATATTATCCATAAAAAAATTATAGAAATCTGAAACGGATTCAATCTCCTCTGTAACCAATTTATTAACACAAAATATCAAATTATATAATGATGCAAATGCCCTTTTTGAGTCTCCGTTTAAAAATGATACTAGTCTTTGAACTTCTTGTAATAATAGAGGATTTTCAGAACATTTTTCTCTATTCCACCAGTTTGGTTTATATGATAAAACTAGAAACTGATGTTGTAAAATTAAGTTACTAAATTGTGGGATTTGTGATAAAATTATTAATATTGGTGCTAAATAAGATTCAAATAAATCTGCCCTTAATGGTAAAAGCACACCAGGTTCGTCTGATGTTCTTAACATTTTTGAAAAATCAGTGTAATAATCCTCTACATGTGATGAAGTATAATAATTATCGGATTCTTGGTCATGATGATTTGATAATTCATTTTCGTATTGCTTTTGTAAAGATGATTCAATTACACTATGTATATCACTGTCCATCGCAATATTAGTTTGAGGAGAATCATATATATTGTTTGAATAATTTTTGTAACTTTCATCAATTGATTCAGAATATAATGGAGGTTGAGGAGTGTCTATGCTTGAAGTAGTATTAATTGATTTAGTTGGGTGGCGTGGAGGAGGAGGTGGTGGTGGAATTTTTGTCGAATGAGCTGGGTGTGGATGTGGAACATTTGTAAAGTTTTGTAAATTCATCGAGTCATCGGTTGACTTATTAGTGTTGTCCTCAGTCATATTCAACAGCTTGGATATCAAACAATTTCCTGGTTGTAATTTAAATGATAATAGTGGTTAATATAAAAAGATTCAAATAGTTTCTATGACAGCTTACAGGGTTATTTAATACCAGTTTCAGCCAAACTAGGAATTTGTGCGAGGGCTTACAAAATATTTGATGTAAGTTAGGAATCTTACAAATTTCATGCTTAACATATTTTCAGATAGAGATATGTGTCTTTTAACTAGGATGTTAACCAATATCTTTATTGAAATGGTAATCTATATATAACGGATAATATATTAAGATAAAAATGATTATACATGTATAAATTTCTAAATAATTAAGTAAGTAATTTTGAGATTAAAAAACATCCGGTAGTCTTTCAATAACGTAAGAGTGTGCACCTACACTCATGATAGGAATACCAGGTACTTTTCTTATTCTTCTTTTCAAATCTGCATCATTAGTTGCCACTATATAACATTTATTTTGAATAACTCGACTGACAATACAATCATCAGCATATGTACCCTTATGAGAACACTTGAGACGATGAATTCTTGGATCTTTTGCTAATGTCAAAGCAATTCTATATCTATGACCAAGTTTCTCCAACTCTGCAAGAACACAGTCCGTTACCATGGGTATACACTTTGCTAATAAACAATCCATCATTCCTCTTACGATATCAATTTTTTTTTGAATACTGAAGTTGAAGAAATTGGTATCAATAATAATTTGATATGGTGGTTTAATAGCTTGATTGAATTGAAAAAATAAAGCTGACGAAACTTGTGGTACTGATTTTACTAATTCTTTATCCTCCTCTGGCTTTTTTGCCTCCATTTGATTTTTCTTAATTCTTTGATCATCAGCCTTGACCATTCTTTTAACTGAAAACTTTCTTGTCTTTCTGGCCTTACCCATGTTTGTATAACTTTATTGAGATATATATAGTATTTTTAATAGATTCTTTATATGAAAAGATCACAGTAAATAAGTCGTATTGATATCTTTCAGTTAGATTGAAAAAAAAAAATAACCTGAAAAAAAAATTTAAAAAAATTAAAATAAAAAGAAAAAAAAAATTATAAAAAAAATATGTTGCTGCGCCACACAAAATGGGGCGCATAATCGGAGTTGTATTAAAAGGGGAATTAATTTGATTTATTTTATCTTCATTAATAACATTATTGACATGAATTTGTAGGATTTGTAACCTAGCTTGGATTTCAAAATTGTAGGCTGATATTAAGGCAGTTAAATAGAACTTGAAAAATAGATATAGAGGGTGGAATGGGTGAAAAGTGTTACCCAATTTCAAAAACTCCAGCACTACCACTGAAAGTTGCAAAGTCATTACTTTGTCAAAAAGATGAACTTGAAGATGCTATTACTTACTCAAAACGGCAATTACCAATTATAAATATAAAGAGTAACTTAACACGTCAATTTGAAATTTACAATGATCCACCCAATTCCTCGAATTACTTAATCCATAACAACAAATCTTTTGAAAACTTACTGAATGTAAAACAGAATACTATTAATGAAAAGAGTAATACCAATATGAGAAAGCATAGAGTGTTCAGCGATATTGTTTTTACAAAAAGAGATATTTCTTTTGATGACGATATGATTCCAGCGAGACAATTAGATCATGTGGCATCTATACCTTCACTTGGAAACGGCTTTGAATACCACAGAGGAGATAAATTTAGAACTTATCATAGAAATATAAGATTACCCCTTCAACGTCAACCACTTTCATTGATCTCTCCAGTGGCTGATAAACACAATGATTTATATATGCCCAAAAATGACGTGTCCAGTGATAACGAAGAAAATACTACAGATAACACTGCAGATGGTTCTAGTTGCAAAGAAAATGTATATCCCGAAAATGTAAGTAATAGCCTGCAGAATGATGGTGATGTCGATAATGATTTGGTTGATGAAGATTCGATACATTTGTTTACACCTCAGTACTATTGGAATCTCATCTTTGAAAAGAAACAGCATAGAACAGAGGTACCACTAGAAGATTTTCATCTGCTACTTTACGACTATGAAAGATTGTGGAACCATTGCTTAAAAGAAACTTTCTGAATGAAACAAAATTAAACAAATCATATAAAAAGTTCATAAATATCAAAATTGTATCATTTATATAATAATTTTAATAAGTGTACATAATACACACAGAATAAAAATTGTATCTAACACTTGTGCAGACGTTATCCAAGTTTGTTAGTATAAGAACATGCTAATAATAAGTAAAGTAAAATATAATAAGTTGATTGAAAAATAATAAGTTATATCTACTTAAATAAAATAACTAAAATAAAAAAATAAAATAACTAATAAATTTTAAATTAATAAAATTAATTTTTAATTTTTAATTAATTAATTTTTTATAATTAAACTAGCAAGTCACGTGCATTTCTTGAGTTGGGGGTAAAATGGATTTCCACTTTTTTTTCACCGCTTTTTTTATGATTCTTTTTCATTTGTTTTGAATGTCAAATAGATATCAACACACGTTAACAGCATTCTTCTTTTAATTTCTTTGTCTTCGTGAAAACACTTTGATATTTCCTTTAGATAAGAAAATAAATCACATTTGTGTTAATAATTTTATTTAGTGCTTCAACATTTACTATCCAATAGTCAGTATAACCTTCAATGACTTCGTCCGCTGACCGTTTGGATGCATTTGTTGCTAAACTTGAAGATAAATCTCTGGATTTTCAAACAAAACACTCATTATTTTCAGAACTTTGTGATACACTTGAAACTTACCACGGTATAAATGAATATGAATATTTTTTAGAAAAATTAATTAATGTTTTCTTTGATCATTTGAAATCAGTTCCAATTTCATTTGTTGCTAATTCCCCAGAACAAAAACTAAGGTATTTGATTTTGGATATAATTCATCGATTACCAGTAAATGAGACTTTACAACCGTATGCAATTGACATTTGTGATAATCTTATGGAAATCTTAAAAATTGATAATGAAGAAAATGGTTTGCAATGCATGAAAATTATTACATCATTACATAAATCATATAAAACAGTTTTATCTTCAAAAGTTGATGATTACATTACTTTTCTAAAATCAATTTATGAAAATTTATCAGATTTAGTTGATGAACAATTTGGTAAATCGAATACATCAAAATCAGTACAAAATGTTGAAAAATCTCTTACTAGTCCAGAGTCTACCGAAACTGTTATTAAATTAGAACACAAAACTGATTCTTCCACTGAAACCACCAAAAAGGATACTCCCATTCTGGAAGATGACTCAAAAATGGATGAAGATAAACCTATTGATGAACCAAAAAGTGCTATAGAAAATAAAGTAGAAAATAAAGCAGAAGAACAAGCAGAAAAACAAGCAGAAGAAAACACAGAAGGTAAAGCAGAAGACAAAGCAAAAGAAAATGCAGAAGAAAATGCAGAAGAAAATGCAGACGAAAAAGTCGACAATAAAAGAAAAGAAGAAGCAGATGTTAAAAAGAAAGAAAAATCAGAAATTACTACTAAAAAAATGGAAGAAACGATGAATGATCAAAATGAAGATAATACTGAAAAAAATATCAACGAAAAGGTAAATGAAACAGTCGATGTCATTGATAGTGAGGAGAAGGAAGAAAATACCGAAAAAGTATTAAAAGATGATTCCAAAAAGAACGTTGATGCTATGATTGATAATGAAACCAAAAGTAGTTCAGAAGATGATTTAGTGAAAAAGATAGAATTGAATGAAAGTATAGATAATGAAAATACAGGTAATGAAAAATTAGAAAAGAAAAATGATGATTCTATAATCAAAACAGAGACGGACTCAAAACCTAATGCTCAATCAAATACAAAAGAAGAAGTAAGTAATTCTCAAACAACAAGTGATTCAACTAATAATCTCACGATAGACATTGATAAATCTGATTCTCCAAATGATTTTACTTCATCTGAGGATTCAAATACCCAACATCTACTATTCAGAGCTACGCATTCTTTTAAAATGGCTTCAGAATGTCCAATAACGTTGGTCTCATTATACAGCACATATAAAGCTTTATTAGATTCCACTGTTAATACAATCTTGCCATTGGTAATTAACGTATTAAAGTTACAAGCCCCAGCTCAAAGAGAAGAACATGCCAAGGCACAAGCTGAAAACTCAAATGTTGTTAAGATTGCTTCTTCTCTTCGTAATAATCCAATCTATAATGATTTCAATTTTGCACAAGTTAAGGCTTCTTCTTTTATGGCTTATGTTTTTATCAGAAAAAACAACTCAACAAACATTGAAGCCTATCAACAAGACATACCAACTTTAATTATTAGATTATTACAAGATTGTCCAAGAGAGTTATCTGCCGCAAGAAGAGAATTATTACATGCCACTCGTCATGTTTTATCCACTAATTTACGAACTTTGTTTTTACCAAAAATGGATTTATTGTTTGATGATAATATTCTTATTGGAGATGGTTTAACAGCTCATGAAACTTTAAGACCTTTGGCCTATTCTATTGTAGCTGATTTTATTCATGTTAACACTTCACTTACAACAGAACAAATATGGAAAAGTGTTAAAATATATAGCCATCATTTACAAGATGATACACTTGCACAAACAGTCCACATTATGAGTGCTAAATTACTTTTAAACCTAATGGATAGAATATTAAAACTTGATAATAAAGCTGAATCTAGACAAATAATATTATTGATCATTGATACTTTTGGGAAAAGATTTGAATTATTAAATCATCAATATGATAATATAATGAAATTACATGAAGACTTTAAAAATAATCGAAAAGACCGAGCATTAAAATTAAAAGAACTGGAAACACATGGAAAAGAATTAACTGGTAGATCCCTTGATGAGAACTACCATATAAGAAATCTTTCGGAAAAATTACATCTTGATAATAAGTCGTCAAATTCTAAAATGGATATTGATGATGAAAAAGATATGGTTACAAATATGTCGTTTGCAGAGATTGAGAGAAAATTGCCAATTCAGATATTTCAACCACCAACTCAAGATCCATTAGATGGCGCTAGATATTTATTTAGAACTTTGATGACATTCTTAAAATCAATTTGCTATGGATTCAAAAGTTGTAATTTGAGTCCACCAAAAGACTACACACCACAAGTCTGGCAGGAAAGTGCAAGAATTATATCTATTGAAGAACTAAATATTTTCAAGAGGTTATTTAAAGAATCTATTGGTGGTCTTAAATTTTTCCAAAGTTCCAAAATTACAGTCATCACATCTGCTTTGAAGCAAACATTTGATATTACGGGACCAAATTTACCTATAACCTCATCAAAGGAAGAAAAAGATTTGATGGAAATTTTGGCAACTATGTTCATCTATTTAGAACCTGCTGCGTTTAATGAAATCGTACAATCAGAATTGCCTAACTTATTTGAAACAACACTTAATAATCCGGCATTACTTCATATTCCACAATTCTTTTTAGCAAGTGAAGTAACTACATCTAATTTTTCCAGTCTATTAATTGTCTTTGTTATCTCCAAATTGGATACTTTGGGTGATATGGATATTGTCAAATCTAACATTTTAATAAGACTTTTTAAGTTATGTTTTATGTCTGTTAATTTATTTCCAACAGTAAATGAAAACGTCATTCTGCCTCATCTTAATAAACTTATCCTAGATTGTTTAAAATATTCAATGAAGACTAAAGAACCAATAGTTTATTTTTATTTAATAAGAACATTATTTAGAAGCATTGGTGGTGGTAGATTCGAATCGTTGTATAAAGAAATATTACCGTTATTGCAACTTTTATTGGAATCTTTAAACAGATTGGTGCAAACTGCACGTCGTCCACATGAAAGAGATATATATGTTGAACTATGCTTAACTGTTCCAGTAAGATTAAGTGTCCTGGTTCCATATTTAAGTTATTTAATGAAGCCATTAGTTTTTGCTTTAAATGGGTCTCAAGATCTAATTAGCCAAGGTCTAAGAACTTTAGAACTATGCGTTGATAATTTGACTGCTGAATACTTTGACCCAATAATAGAGCCAGTTATTGAAGATGTAATGAAAGCACTGTGGAAACATTTGAAGCCTTTACCATATTATCATCAACATTCTCATACAACTCTACGTATATTGGGTAAGTTGGGAGGAAGAAACAGAAACTTTATGAATCTGCACAATGACTTATCTGGAGAAACATTAACTGATCAAAAACTGGATGGTATGTTTAAAATCGAAGGTATCCCTCATGATGTTCCCGTTTCAATGACAGCAGCAGTTAATACAGCATTAAATACTTTAGAAAGCGTTCGTTACAAGCTACATTATAGAGTAAGTGCTTATAAATATCTGATTACATTGTTAAAATTGCTTATTAATTCCAATGAAATGCCTGAGAATTATGAACTTGAGGTCCAACAAGTTGTAAATTTCATTAGTCAAGAAGGAAAAGAGCCTATAGATCATAACAAAATTCATTTAGAACCCGATGATACTAAAGATCCTGTTAAATTTGATAGACAGGAACAACTACTGATTAGATTGTTAAAATCTCTATTTTTTTCTGTATCTCTTGAAGAGGCAAAAGATGAATCATATGTTCTTATCGAGGGTATATGCCAGCATTATGTTTTGCTAAGCTTAAGCAAGGCGATGATAGATCATCATAAAATTTCAAGACGTTTTTCCGTTGCTAACCATGAAGGAAAACATTTCATTAATACTAACACATTATATGAAGTAATTTCCTATGCATTGAGCCATTATATTGGTTCTGTTAGAGACGCTGGTAAATTTGCAATTAAAATTATTTTTGATACATGTGTTTCCCTTTTTGGATCCGTTAACAATGCTCTTAAGTTCATGCCTATCAGGAGAATGTGCTCCACTTTTATTCATTGCTGTTTCGAAGATGCATATTACGATAAATTAGGAGGATGTTTGGGTTTACAAATTATGATTCAAGATCTTGGCATACCAGTCGAATATTTTGGTGTAAGACAATTAGAAATTTCAAGAGCTATGCTTTTTGTTTTGAGGGATACTCCAGATGATGTACCATTAGAGGTTTGCTCTATTGCAAAGGAAATAATCCTTGATGTTTTAAGGAAATGTAACAAGGAGGTGTCCAAAGAAGCTGTATTTCAACAATCATTCCAGTCCATAGTAAGTCAAATTGTTTTTGATTTAAGTAATTCAAGTATTAGAGTTAGGGAAACAGCAAAGGAAGCCCTCAAAATATTATCAGATGTAACCTCTGTACCGATTGCAACTATGATTTCTCCAAGTAAGGGCATTTTATTGGCACCTATTTTTGGTAAACCATTAAGAGCTCTTCCATTCCATATGCAGATTGGTAACATTGATGCTATTACTTTCTGTTTAGGTTTAGATGATACTTTTCTTGAATTTAATGATGAATTGAACAGATTATTGTCCGAAGCTTTAGCTTTGGTAGATGCTGATGATGAATCGTTAATAAATGTTAACAATATTTCTGAACATAGCACAGCTGAACAGTTGATAAATTTAAGAATTGTGTGTATTGAGTTATTATCATTAGCTCTTACGAAAAAGGAATTTTCCAATGGTCAGGTGCGTATTAGAATTTTAAGTGTGTTCTTTAAGACATTATGCTTCAAGAGTTCAAGGATAATAAATGCTGCCCACTCCGGTTTGAAAAAGGTTCTTTCTCAAAATTCAAAACTCCCAAAAGAATTATTACAAAGTGGATTACGTCCTATGTTAATGAATTTGTCTGATTATAAAAAATTAACCGTTTCTGGTTTGGAGGCATTATCGAGATTGCTTGAACTACTCATTTCGTATTTCAAGGTTGAAATTGGAAGAAAATTATTGGATCACTTAATGGCTTGGGCCCAACCTTCGGTTCTACAACATATATCGTTACAAGAGCTTGACAGTAATATGACGGTCCAAATTATCGTGGCTATTTTCAAAATTTTTCATTTACTTCCACCGCAAGCATACACTTTTTTAAAAGAATTGATGGAAACATTATTATTTCTAGAAACAAATCTTCGTCGTCATTACAGCTCACCTTTTAGAAAACCAATTGGTAGCTTTTTAAATCGTTTTGCTGAGCATTCTATTACATTTATGAGAGAACATTTCACTTCAAGAAACTATGGTTCAAGATTCGCATACTTCATTGGTCTTGCAGAATGTTCTAATCTGAGAAATGAATTTAAAAAAAATAGTGAACTTTTCGTTGATCTAATTTTGAAAGAGGTTAATAATGACGTTAAGTCTGTAATGCTTGTAAATATGATCGACACTATTGAATCTCTATCCAATACCGACACTGAGTGGTTTAAATCTGCAGGTTCAATATTAAAATCGTTATTGAATATTACCATTGAGTGTATCAATTATGAAAAAACGTCATCGATATCATCACCAATTCATTTCCAGTTAGATCAATCAACCGATAAATTGCAAAAAATATATGTGAAATATTTGAATTTGAATAAGAATGATACCAAAAGTGTTGTAAATTTAATAGATTACTTATGCTTGAACAACATTCCTGTCTGTGAAGACTTTAATAAATTCATTCTCAGCAATGTTATTAAAGCAGATAATATCAACAATAATAAAACATATTTGGATGAAATTATGAAGTTTATTATTGATCCTCAATATAGAATAGCGACTAAAATATATTTGTTAAAACATATTGTTAATCCTATGTGTTACTACAATGCTAATAGAAATGGTGATTATCAAATTACCAAATTCAATGAAGAGCCAGCGGAATGGTTAAGAATTGTTGGTGATAAAATTTGGAAGTCTTGGCATGACGATGCTAAATTGGAATCCTGTGATGTGGATAAATTCAGAATTGAATTGCTGCAATTGACTAGTTTGTTGGTAACATATTATCCTGATGCAGTGGTTGGTTGGAAACGGGAGATTATAAAATTTAATTGGAACTTCATTGGTTTGGAAGATAATATCACAAAGCAAGCTGCATATATGTCCACTGTATATTTTATAAGGGTATTCAACACACCACCTAAAATTGTTATTCAGATTTTTGTTGCACTTTTGAAAGCTAATCAAAATGACGTTAGATTTATGGTTAGACAATCTCTAGATTTGCTAGCACCGTATTTGAACGAAAAAATGGGAGACGATAGGGAATGGTTGAATTGGACAAGGAGAATATTATCAGAAGAGGGGTTTGTTGTTACTCAAGTTTCGAATATTTACCAATTTATTGTTAATCATTCAGATTTGTTTTATTCCTCGAGAGATCAATTCTTTCCAAATATAATTACAGCAATGGGGAAGTTGACTATTATTAACAATTCTGCAACAGAAAACCAGATTTTAGCAATTGATTTGGCTGAATTGATATTGAATTGGGAAGCTCAGGCTAAGAAAGAAATAGAAGATGAAAAAGTAAAAGTAAATGAATCGGATTCTATGGATGTTGATCAAGTCGATGAAGCTAAAGAGAACAATACCGGTAAGGAAGATACCATGGATATAGATAAGCCAGAGGAGGCAAATAATATAACACATAACATTGAAAATAAATCACCAATTATTTATTCTGTTCCACTTGGTCAAAGAGATACTTGTATCACATTCTTGATTCGTTATGTTTGTATCTGCCCACAAAGAGCATCTGAAAATGAACTCGGTCGCCGTGCATTGAACATTCTCCATATTTTACTTGCCCCTGGTTTCTGGCCAGATGTTTCTATCAAACTCAGCTTTTTTGAGAAATTCTTGGTTAACACGGACTCTAGTGTAAGTAATATGTTGGTTTACTGTCTGAATGCTCTTGAAGTTCTTAATATTACTTTAGAGTGGAAAACTTCTGATTGGATTATCTCAAACTTATCTCAACTACAGAAATTATTAGAAAAATGTATAAAGTCAAATAATCATGATATACAAGAAGCTTTGCAAAGTGTCATTTTATTAATTTTGCAAGCTGTCAAGGTTGAATTGCCGCCAGAAGATGACCCACAAGATACAGAAGGTATTAAATTTATTAAATTTTTAGTTTCTGTTGTTGCAGAAGATCTTGGAGTTATGAATTCCGTTGCTGCTGGTATTACCTTGTTATCAACGGTTTCCCAATTTATGCCCCAATTATTAGAACCTCATATTCCATTGATCATACGAACATTGGGAAAGCTTGTTAAAGACCACGTTACGCTTGCTAACCAAGGCAAACATCAACTTGGTTCTGATGACAGCAGTTCCAGTGAATTTGAAGCCAAAATGACAACAAAATTAGTGGAAAAATTGCTGACCTTTGGCTCTAATCAAATTTCTTCTCTTGGAGATCAAAGGAGAATATATCTCTCCTTATTAGTTCAACTTGTTGACAAATCAATAGATAAAACATTACTTACCACAATTGCCAAAATTGTGAGAGGTTGGTTGTTTGATTCTCATGGTGTCGTTCCCACTGCTAAAGAAAAAGCTGGTATTCTTTCAAAAATGATGATATATGAACTAAAAGGTGATTCGGAGTTGACAAAAACATATTACGAAATTATAATGGATATATTCAAAAACGAGGCATTAAATTACAGTGAACTAACGTTCAGATTAGAACATCCATTTTTGGTTGGTACAAAAATTTCAGATGTTAGTATTCGTCAAGAATTAATGTCAATTCTCAATAACTCTCTAGAAAAAGATGTGAAAAGTAGATTGTTCTATATTATCCGTGAACAAAATTGGGAATATCTTTCAGAGTATCCATGGCTTAATCAAGCGTCACAACTGCTCTATGATTCTTTTGATTTCAATTATCAATTGAAAATTAGTCCAGATGAATCTTCTCTTGCAAGTCTTGAAGAGATCAAAGCTGTTCTTCCAGATAATAAAGTTGATAAAGCATCATCTTCTATTACTAGTTTATTAGCTAAACATAAATTATTTATTGAGACCAATCTGAAAGTAACAGCCTCCGAAATATTGGTGCCTTTACTTGATATTTCCTACCAGAGCCCAGAAGCAATTTACAAATCATGGTGTACATTATTTCCAATAGTTTACAGTTACATTGATCAGAAAGAAAAGTCAGACTTTCTTTATGCATTTGTCACTCTGTTGTCCAAAGATTATCATATGCGTCAGCAAGAAGGTAAACCAAATGTCATTAATACAATGCTTACTGCGGCTGGTTTGTGTCCTGATTTACAACTCCCTCCTCATTTAGTAAAATACTTAGGTATAAATTATGATGCATGGTATTCGGGTGTTAGGATATTAGAGCAAATTGAATTGAGTCCAATTACAGAAAATTCAAAAATTAAGGAAACAAATAGAGATGCTTTAGTTGAAATGTATTCCAGTTTACAAGAAGATGATATGTTTTATGGTCTGTGGCGTAGGAGATCTAAATATTTTGAAACAAATGCAGCATTATCGTACGAACAAATAGGCTTATGGGATAAAGCCATGAAGTTGTATGAAACTGCACAAGTTAAGGCAAGAAGCAGTATTTTACCATATAGTGAAAGTGAATATGCTTTGTGGGAAGATGACTGGATTTTGTGTGCCGAGAAACTGCAATGCTGGGATATTTTGACAGAGCTAGCCAAACATGAAGGTTTCACTGACTTACTTTTAGAATGTGGTTGGAGAGTTGCGGATTGGATTGCTGATAGAGAACCATTAGAACAGTCCACCAAAGCTGTTATGGATGTCCCTACACCAAGAAGACAGATGTTCCAAGCATTCTTATGTCTTCAAGGGTATGCCCATAACACAGAAACTATTCAAAACGTCACAAGACAAGTTGATGAAGGTATTCAGTTGGTTTTGAGAAAATGGTATACTTTACCACAAAGGTTAACTAATGCTCATATTCCCTTACTTCATAGTTTCCAACAATATGTTGAGTTTATGGAGGCAACTCAAGTATATAGAAGCTTAACATCTACGACTGCTGAAAACTTGGATGTGAAATCACAAGATTTAAAACGTGTTTTACAAGCATGGAGAGAAAGATTGCCGAATGTCTGGGATGATATTAATATATGGAATGATTTAGTCACTTGGCGTAAACATGCTTTTGAAGTGATCAATAAAGTTTACATACCTTTAATTCCAGCTTTGCAACAGAACAACAACAATAATAATAACTCATATGCCTTCCGTGGTTATCATGAAATTGCATGGGTTATCAACAGGTTTGCTCATGTAGCAAGAAAGCATAACATGCCAGAAGTTTGTATTAATCAACTAACAAAGATCTACACTCTTCCTAATATTGAAATTCAAGAAGCGTTTTTGAAACTAAGAGAACAAGCAAAATGTCATTATCAAAATCCTGCTGAGCTTAATACAGGTCTTGATGTCATAAGTAATACCAATCTGGTTTATTTTGCAGCTCAGCAAAAAGCTGAATTTATTACACTTAAGGGGATGTTTTTGGCTAAACTAAATATTCCTGATGAAGCCAATCAAGCATTTGCTACTGCCGTTCAATTAGATTTGAATTTACCAAAGGCATGGGCAGAATGGGGTTTCTTTAACGATCGTAGATTCAAAGAGACCAATGATATTAATTATGCGAAACATGCGATAAGTTGTTATTTACAAGCTGCTAGTCTTTACAAAAATAATAAGGCACGTCGTTTACTGTGTAGAATTCTATGGTTGATTAGTCTGGGTGACAATACCTTAACAGAGTCATTTGATGCACATCAAGGCGACATGCCAGTCTGGTATTGGGTAACATTTATTCCTCAACTTTTATCTGCACTATCTCACAAAGAAGCAAACTTTGCACGTAAGATATTGATCAAGATTGCAAAATCGTATCCACAAGCTTTACATTTCCAACTTAGAACATCGAAGGAAGATTTCGCTGTTTTACAAAGACAACAAATGGCTGCTAATGCTACCAATACACCAGTTCCTTCGAACACGAATGTCAACTCTTCAAATGCAAACATCTCATC
>JAJLVP010000356.1:0-24916 GCA_030570435.1 Pichia ethanolica
AAAGAAATAAAAATACTAATTACTAATTACTAAATACTAATTATTAATTAATTAATTAATTAATTGATACATACAGTAGTACAGATCTTAACTAGACATGTATGGAACCCATTGACAGAAAAAGGAAATATTAATTAAATGAAGATAGAAATCTAACGAGATGGCTGACATAAAGTTAATATAAAAGAAAAGAAAAGGAAATCAATCATCACGATAAGTGAAAGTGAAAACAAAATGTTGATAAATTGATAAATTGATAAATTGATAAGGTGTCGTCACTTCACTTACACAACAATTGTAAAACTCGGCCCGCTTTGAATTGTGAAAACGGCTCAGTTTTTTTTTCGAACATTTTTTGAACATTTTTTAACATTTTTTGCTCACCGCCTTTTTTTTTCTTTTGTTTTCGCCTAATTGTCAATTTTGTGCCCATTATTGTTGCAACTTAAACATGTTTCTGTATCAATTTGTTTATTTATCTATTTATCTATTTGTTTGTTTGGTTGGTTGATAAATCTTTTGATTAATCCTTTAAATGGTCATTGACAAGTGAAAAATTTTCACTTGGTCATTAATTTAATTTTAAAATTTTTTTTTCAACTTATTCTTATTCTTATTCTTACTCTTATTCTTACTCTTATTCTTAAATGACTACTTCAAATAATATTATCATGTGTTTTGATGGCACTGATAATAATTTTGGAACAAAATCGCCGTCTAATATTTTAGAATTATATAAAATGTTGGAAAAAAATTCTCCTAATCAACATTGTTTTTATCAACGTATGTTTGATTAATTAATTAATTAATTAAAAGTAATAATAGTAATTAAATAATTTAATAATTTAATAATTAAATAATTAAATAATTAAATAAATATACATTCAAGCCAATTATATTCAATTATTTATTATTATCTTCCTTTTCTTTGTTTTTTATCCGAATTATAAACTAACTAATATTAAAAATTAAATTTATTATTATCTTAATTTATTTTTAAATTAAATTATCTATTTTATTTCCCTCTCTCTCTTTATTTATTGTAGCTGGAATTGGAATTGATATAGATTTATCTTCAACAACTTTCCAAAATTGGTCAACATTACCTTTCCAAAATTCAATTAAAAATAATTTAGATTCCGCAATAGCTTTTTCAATTGATTATCATGTAATTCAAGCTTATAATTATTTAATTGAAAAATATAAACCAAATGATAAAATTTATTTATTCGGTTTTAGTAGAGGTTCATTTATTGCTAGAATTTTAGCTGGTATGATTGAAAAAATTGGTTTATTAGATAATGGATTAGAATCAATGGTTAAAACTGCATGGGAAATTTATAAATCTTGGGAAAAAATTGGTCAACCAAATGATTTATCAAATCCTAAAAAATGTAGTTATTCATTAGAATTATTCAAACAAACTTTTTGTAGATATAATGTTTCAATTGAATTTATGGGTTTATTTGATTCAATTAATTCATGTGGTATTTTATTTGATAGATTATTCCCTTTTACTTCAAATACTTCAAATGTTAAACATATTAGACATGCAGTTTCAATTCATGAAAGAAGATCAAAATTTAAACAAAATTTATTTATACCACATTCTTATTTACCTCATTTCTTAAATTCAAAATCTTCTTGTAATTCATCAAATTCTTCAAATTCTTCAAATTCTTCAAATTCTTTAATTGATAATAATAATAATAATAATAATAATAATCAAAATACTTTAAATTCACCTTTAATTGATCAAGATTTTCAAACTACATCTCATACAATTTCAGCTCAAATTTTTAAAAGATGTTCAAATGATTTATTAGAAGTTTGGTTCCCAGGTGATCATTCTGATATTGGTGGTAATTGGCCTTATGATAATAATGGTAATAAATTATCAAATTTATCATTTAGATGGATTTTATCTTATGCATTAGAATTCGGTGTTAAATTTAAAAAAAATTCTTTAATTGAATTTAATTCAAAATTTCAACCTTTTGAAAGTGCATTATCTTTTAGTCATGATGTTTTATCATTTATTAATTATAATTATCCAAATTTTAAAAGTCCTTATTGTTACCCTGAAAACGAATTAAATAATTATTCAATTGATAATTTAGATTTAAGTAGCCCTTTATTCCCAAATTTTCCAAATTATTCAAGTATTAATTTAATTAATAATAATAATAATAATAATAATAATAATAATAATAATAATAATAATAATAATAATAATAATAATAACCAATTTAATAATTTATTAATAAATAATAAGATTGATAATTTTAAAGGTCATGGGGATGAAAATGTTTTTAATACAATCTTTTGGTGGTTTTTAGAAATTTTACCAATTGGTTATATGGTTGAAAATGAATTAGGTAGATGGAGACCATTATATTGGCCAAATTTAGGAGAGAAAAGAAATATACCTTTAAATGCAAAAATTCATTGGTCAATACTTTGGAGATTTAAATTTAATAATGATTATAATAATGAATCTTATTCACATTTACCACCAGTTTATAAAATCATTCAAAATTTAGTTGAAAATAATGATTCAATTTCAATTATTTCAAGTGATAATTTAATTATTTTAAAATTAAATGATTTAATCGATTTTAAAACTGGTATTTTTAGATTAGATTTATCATCTTTTATAAATAATCTTATTAAAACAAATAAAACAATTAAATTAGATATTGATTGGAATAACCCCCCAAATGAATTAGCTAGTAGAATGAATTTAAATAATTAATAATATATAATAATAATGATAGTAAATTTTAAATATAAAATTTAAAAATAAAATTTTATTGCTCTCTAGTTTGATATGTTACAAATGTTGAAATTTTATGATTATTTGTTGATAAATTTTCAAATTTAACATTTTCAATTCCATCACCTTGAATATCTTTAAAAGGTTTTGCATCATCCCAATTATTAGGAGTTTTCAAATCATTTGAAGTTGTATGAACTAAAATTTTAAATGTTTGAGGTTCTTCAAATTCTGGTAAAATCGCAATTGATGAACTTATTTGTCTAATTATAGTTTGAATCTCTTTTTGAATTTCACTTAATGGTTTTAAATCTTCAATATTTTCACTTAAATTTTTTTCATTAATATCTTTATTTATAAAATCAATATGAAACATCCATTTCTCAGATATTTGATTTGTTTCTTTTGAAACTATTAAAAATGTAATAAAATTAATTTTACCTTCAGATATCCATCTATGTAATTGTTTTATTATTTGTTTAATATAATCTATAACATCTTGATTTTGTGAATAAACTAAATTTAAACCAAATTTTCTAATAACTTTAAAATCTTCTTTTGGATAAACTTTTCTTTGAAATAAAATATTATGAATACAAATTTCAAAATAGTCCGACACTAATCTATTCGATCCAGATATATTAAGTACTTTAGAATCCATTTGATTATATATTATAAATCCAATACTAAATCAATTATCAAATTGTAAAGTAAATAAATTAAGTATATTCATTTTAAATGATAAAACCGGTTCTATTTTTGTAAATAAGTTCGCCGCCGCTCAGCTCTTTTTTTACTATCAATTTAAGATCTTTATGTTATTGATATTTAATAGTTTATCAATTATATTTTAATATTCTTAGCTATTTCAAATAAACAATGTCATTTATTCAAGGCTATACAGAAAATAGCTCGTTTGAGAGTGTTCATGGGAAAGAAAAATCATCAAAATTATCTAAGGAAGATGCCTTGAAGAGAATGGAAAGTGAAAAACCTAAAGTTGAGCTTTATAATAAATTATGTAATAAAGTATTAATAGGGAATAAAGAAAAGATTTATAATGAAGAGTATTATAATTTAGTTACAGAATTACTTGAATGGAATCAAGAACTTTATACAGTTTGGAATTATAGGAAACAATTAATTATAAATTATTTATTTTCTAATATTAAAAATGATGATTATGATCAAAAACATTTAATTTTAGAAAATGAATTAATGTTTACTTTAAAAAAATTAAAAAAATCACCAAAATCATATTGGATTTGGAATCATAGAATATGGTGTTTAAAACTTGATAAATTAAGTAATTGGAATTTTGAACTTAATTTAATTGATACTTTTTTAAAATCTGATTCAAGAAATTTTCATGTTTGGTCTTATAGGAGATTTATTGTTGAACATATGAAAGATAATAATAATAATAATGAATTAATTGATTTTAATGAATTTAAATTTACAACTAAAATGATTAATAGAGATATTTCAAATTATTCTGCATGGCATAATAGATCACAATTAATTGTTAAATTATTTAAGAAATCTCCAATAATAAATAATGAAAATAATGAAAATGATGAAAATAGTAATGAATATTTAAAAATTTTTAATAATAATGATAAAAGATTATTTCTTATAAAAGAATTAAATTTAGTTAAAACAGCAATTTATACTGATCCTGATGATTCATCTGTTTGGTTTTATATTAAATGGTTAATAAGTGATTATTTTATTAAAGATCTAAATGATAATATTATTGAAATTATAAATAATGTTATTAATGATATTGAAGAATTAAATGAAGTTGAATTTAGTGATAATGAAATTGATAATAAATGGTGTTTAATATCAATTGTTTATTTACTTAAACAACTTTATAAAGTACAAAAAGAAATAGATACAGAAAAATTTTATAATATTTTAAAAACATTAGAGAAACTTGATCCAATGAGAATTGAACGATATAAAGAATTTCAATTTAATAATTAATCATTAAAATATTTTATAATTTCATCATTATATTTGTTTTTATTATATAAAAATCTAATAGAACCGTTTTTAGCTATTTCTGTATTTCTTGTTTGGAAATACATATCATCATTATTGATAATATTAAGATTTTGATTAATTTTATTTGAAGATAATTTATTATTAATATCAATTTTAATATTTAATAATAAATCAATTAATTTTTTATCATCAATTTTAATCATTAATTCTGATAAACAATTTTTAATAAATGTTATATTAATATTATCAATTAAATATTCTAATAATTGATTAGAACCAAAATTTATAAATGAATCATTTTGATTATTTGATAAAAGCTTTTTAATATTCCAATTTATAGGTTTTATATTTGAATCTAAATTTAAATTTAAGATATCATTATTTTTTATTAATTCATTATAAATTATAATTGAACAATTTATTGAAATAATTGCATTATAATGAGCTGGATATTGAAGTACTAAAGATGTTAAATATAAATCATTTAAAATTGACCAAGATAAATAAGAAAAAGATTTTTCAATTTTAGTTGAATTTTCAATATCTTTAGTATTATCACTATTTTGATTAAAATATTTTAGAAATTTAATCAAAAAATCTTCAATTAAAAAATTTCTAAAATCAAAACTTTGAAATTCTAAAATTTTACGTTCTAAACTGATTATAATTTTTTTATTTTCTTCAATTTCAAAATTTGATAAATGTGAACCTTTTAATGCAAAACCTTCTGATATTACTATTGAAAGTTTTTTAATATAATCATTCAATTTTAATGAAATAAATAAAACTGCTAATCCAACTTCAAAATGTAAATTTGAGTATTTTTTATAATTATTATTTAGTAAAAAGAATTTTTGATAGAAATAACTTGAATTTTGTAATACTCTAATAGGAAATTTTAATTTAATTATTAACAATATTAATAATTGAAATGTCTCTTTTGTCTTTGAATTAAAATTTCGTATATTATCTGATAAATCTAAATTATTTTTAGTAATAAATTCGATTTCTCTGCTTGTAAGGAAAGGTTTTGAAAGTTGAATATATGTTGACTTTGAATCCTGAGACATTTTTTGAATATAATTATTACCTATTACTATGTTTGATGTCTATTCTTTTCCCCTTTCATATTAGTTTTATAATATCCTGAAATTAAAATGTTAGATGTTATGATAAAAAAATGAAATAATAAAAATAAAATAAAAAAAAAAAAAAGTAGAGCGTCGATCGACGGTATTGATCGATTTTCGATTTATATTTTAATCTTCAATTTTGAGTAAAAATTCACCATAATAATAATTATTTGCCCTTGGTTTTTAATAGTTATTTACTTATTTGTTTGCTTATCTATTTATCCTTTTCATCCTATTGTTTTATAACTAAATTAAGAAAAATATTTAAGTTTATCGATTAAATAAATATGGGACAAGACGCATCTATACCAGGACAAGGGAAAAAGAAAGGAGCAGATAAAAAGAAGGAAAAACCAAAGTATGAGCCACCTGCTCAAACTAGAACATTTGGTAGAAAGAAAAGAAAGAATGGATCTGATAAAAATGCAAAATTACCTAATGTATTACCAAATACTAGATGTAAATTAAAATTATTAAGATTAGAAAGAATTAAAGATCATTTATTATTAGAGGAAGAATTTGTTACAAATCAAGAATTATTACAACCAACTGATCAAAGACAAGTTGAAGAAAGGGAAAAAATTGATGATGTTAGAGGATCTCCAATGTCAATTGGTACATTAGAAGAAATAATAGATGATGATCATGCAATTGTTTCATCATCAAGTGGACCTGAATATTATGTTTCAATTTTATCATTTGTTGATAAATCTTTATTAGAACCTGGTTGTCAAGTTTTATTACATCATAAAACTGTTAGTATAATTGGTGCATTACAAGAAGAAGCAGATCCAATGATTAATGTAATGAAAGTAGATAAATCACCAACAGAATCATATTCTGATATTGGAGGTTTAGAAAGTCAAATTCAAGAAATTAAAGAAGCAGTTGAATTACCATTAACTCATCCTGAATTATATGAAGAAATGGGTATTAAACCACCAAAGGGTGTTATTTTATATGGTGCACCAGGTACAGGTAAAACATTATTAGCAAAAGCAGTTGCAAATCAAACAAGTGCAACATTTTTAAGAATTGTAGGATCTGAATTAATTCAAAAATATTTAGGTGATGGTCCAAGATTATGTAGACAATTATTTAAAGTTGCATCTGAGAATGCACCATCAATTGTTTTTATTGACGAAATTGATGCAATTGGTACAAAACGTTATGATTCAACATCAGGTGGTGAAAGGGAAGTTCAAAGAACAATGTTAGAATTATTAAATCAATTAGATGGATTTGATGATAGAGGTGATGTTAAAGTTATAATGGCAACAAATAAAATTGAAAGTTTAGATCCTGCATTAATTAGACCTGGTAGAATTGATCGTAAAATTTTATTTGAAAATCCTGATCCATCAACAAAGAAGAAAATTTTACAAATTCATACAAGTAAAATGAATATGTCATCTGATGTTAATTTAGATGAGATTGTTAGTTCAAAGGATGATTTAAGTGGAGCTGATATTAAAGCAATATGTACAGAAGCTGGTTTATTAGCATTAAGAGAGAGAAGAATGCAAGTTATTGCGGAAGATTTCAAACAAGCTAAAGAAAGGGTATTGAAGAATAAGATTGAAGAGAATCTTGAAGGTTTATATATGTAATGTAATTTATTAGTTTTTATAATATAACATAATAAATGATGACAATAATAATTAATCAGCCGTTTATTGTGAAGAGCTAAAAATATGCGAGTAGTTAAAATAATATTTGATGACACACTCGCGGATAGAAAAAGCGTGTCAAATTCAATTTATATGATTTTTAATGTGTTGTATTTTTGAGTTTTTGGAAATTTCAATTTAATATTTATAAACAGTAAATAACATTCCTAATTAATTATTACATTAATTATATCACTTAAAGGGTAATATTTTTTTCTAAATTACATATATTAGATTATTCATACCATATTATATCATTATATATCTATACATCTAATCAAATATACAATTTAATCTAATTTATATTTATATTTATTTATATTTATAATTATTGCCAAACAATATTAATAATATGATTAAGTTTTTAAAAAGGCATTCGATGGATTTATCCAAAAAGAATAATAAAAATGAAGAAAAGAATGATAATAATACCAAAAATAAAAATGAAAATGTTTCAATTACAATTGATAAGATTGTTAATAAATCGACCGATTTAAATAATAATGTTAGTAATAATAATGTTAATATAGTAAATCAAAGTTTAAATGATAAAAATAGTAATAATAATGAAAAAGTTTTAAATAAATCTAAAAATAATAAAGATTGTGATGATGAAAATAAAGATAACGAAATTAAAGGCGATAAACAAGGAAGTACTACTAATAATAATGATAATAATAAGAAAGAGGAACAAGAGGATGGTAATAATACTAATGATGATGATGGTATTGATCCATGTAAAGGATTATCATTTAGTGTTGGAGTTAGTGAAAATAGGAATTCTAAATATAGACGTACAATGGAAGATGTTCATACATATGTTGCCAATTTTTGTGAAAGACTTGATTGGGGATATTTTGGAGTTTTCGATGGTCATGCAGGTAAACAAACTGCTAGATGGGCTGGTACCAATTTACATAATTTATTATATGATAGTATAATAAATGATAAATTTACAGATTTAAGAGAAAATTTAAATTTTAGTTTTCTTGAAGCTGATAAAGAAATTGCAAAATTAAAAGATGTTGGATCAAGTGGATGTACAGCTGCTGTTGCAGTTTTAAGATGGGAAGAAGAAATTGAAGATGATAAAAAAGAGAAGAAGATAAATAATTCAAAAGAAGATTTAATTAATAAAGATACTAATAAGGATAATGAAAATAATAAATTTGATTTTATTCCAAGTGAAAAACATAAAAGAATTTTATATACTGCAAATGTTGGAGATACTAGGATTGTACTTAATAGAAATGGTAAAGCTAAAAGATTAAGTTATGATCATAAAGGTAGTGATAAAAGTGAAATTAAAAGAATTTATAGGAATGGTGGTTTAGTATTAGGTGGTAGAGTTAATGGAGTTTTAGCAGTTAGTAGATCACTTGGTGATATTTATTTAAAAGAATTTGTTTTAGGTTCACCATTTACTACAATGACAGAAATAAATAAAGATGATAAATTTTTAATTATTGCATGTGATGGATTATGGGATGTTTGTAGTGATCAAGAAGCTGTTAATTTAATTAAGAATATTAATAATGCTAAGATTGCCAGTGAAAAATTATGTAATTATGCTATTGAGAAAGGTACAAGTGATAATGTTACAGTGATGGTTATAATGCTTGATTCGCAGATTTTTGGCTATACCAAAATGTAATATATAATAATATAATAATATAATAATATAATAATATAATAATATAATAATATAATAATATAATGATTTAGTATATATATATATATATATATATATATATAGTAATATTTAAGAATAAATAAAAATTCATTATAAAAACATACACCTGTGCACCCAGATGCACCACGCCCAACACTATTCTTAATCGGAAGTGATTGATGTTTTTATCCGGTAAATAGTTGAAAACACTTGAAAACACTTGAAATTCTCAAAAAAAATGTGAAAAACGAAAAAAACGCTGAAACACCGAACAAATTTCTCCCTTTTCGCCAATTTGCTGACACGGTCCCACAATTTGATTGGTTGAAATTCTGAATTTTATTGTTCACAAAACGCGGGGAGGCTTCTCCGAGTCGCAATTTATATGCTGAATAATACATTTTACTTAGTAATGAGAAGAGTGAAATTGGTGTGTCGTTTTTTTATTGATGGATTGATTAATTGATTGATTGATTTATTTATTTATTTTATTATTTATTTTATTTATTTTATTATTAATTATTATTCATATTTATAATTACATCTACTTATTAATTAGTTAATTAATTAATTAATATCATCGATAATCAATTCATCAACTTCTTCTTCTTCTTTTTTTTTAAAAAAAATCAAAATAAATTATATCATATAAATTTCTATTTACATAGTAAATTGATATAAAAGAGAAAAGATATTATTAATCAAAAAAAATTTCATTAATAAGAAATAAAAGGAAAAGAAATAGATACTTTAAGATATTATTTATTCATCTACTTTTTAATTAATTAGTTATTTTTTTTAATCTATCGTCAATTATATTATTATATTAAAACATTTAAAAAATTAAAACAATTAAAAATGCTCTCATTTCAAAAGAGTATAAAAACAATTTCTTCAAAGAGATTTTTCTCTAATACTTGTTCAAATAAACAAGTTATTAATAGATTTAATAATTTAAATGGTAAAGAAGCTGCTTCTTCAATGGCAAAAGATTATCATGTTATTGATCATGAATATGATTGTGTTATTATTGGTGCAGGTGGTGCTGGTTTAAGAGCTGCTTTTGGTTTAGTTAAAGAAGGTTTTAAAGTTGCTTGTATTTCAAAATTATTCCCAACAAGATCTCATACTGTTGCAGCTCAAGGTGGTATTAATGCAGCTTTAGGTAATATGCATAAAGATGATTGGCATTGGCATATGTATGATACAGTTAAAGGTTCTGATTGGTTAGGTGATCAAGATGCAATTCATTATATGACTAGAGAAGCTCCACCTTCAATTATTGAATTAGAACATTATGGTTTACCATTCTCAAGAACAAAAGAAGGTAAAATTTATCAAAGAGCTTTTGGTGGTCAAACAAAAGATTATGGTAAAGGTGGTCAAGCTTATAGAACTTGTGCAGTCGCTGATAGAACTGGTCATGCTTTATTACATACTTTATATGGTCAATCTTTAAGATATGATACTCATTATTTTATTGAATTCTTTGCATTAGATTTATTAAAACATGATGGTGAAATTGTTGGTTGTATTGCTTATAATCAAGAAGATGGTACTTTACATAGATTTAAAGCTCATAGAACAATTATTGCAACTGGTGGTTCAGGTAGATCTTATTTCTCTTGTACTTCTGCTCATACTTGTACAGGTGATGGTTATGCAATGGTTTCAAGAGCTGGTTATCCATTAGAAGATATGGAATTCGTTCAATTCCATCCATCTGGTATTTATGGTTCTGGTTGTTTAATTACTGAAGGTGCTAGAGGTGAAGGTGGTTATTTAATTAATTCAGAAGGTGAAAGATTTATGGAAAGATATGCACCACATGCAAAAGATTTAGCTTGTAGAGATGTCGTTTCAAGAGCTATTACAATGGAAATTAATGCAGGTAGAGGTGTTGGTCCATTAAAAGATCATATGTATTTACAATTATCTCATTTACCAGCTTCTGTCTTAAAGGAAAGATTACCAGGTATTTCTGAAACTGCTAGAATTTTCGCTGGTGTTGATGTTACAAAAGAACCAATTCCAATTATTCCAACTGTTCATTATAATATGGGTGGTATTCCAACAACTTATCATGGTAAAGCTTTAACAATTAATGAAAAAGGTGAAGATGTTGTTATTCCAGGTTTAATGGCTTGTGGTGAAGCTGCTTGTGCTTCAGTTCATGGTGCTAATAGATTAGGTGCAAATTCTTTATTAGATTTAGTTGTTTTCGGTAGAGCTGTTGCTCATACAATTGCAGCTGAAATGAAACCAGGTCAACCACATAAAGAATTACCAGCTGATATTGGTTTTGAATCAATTAAAAACTTAGATAAATTAAGAACTGCTGAAGGTAGTGTTACAACTGCTGATTTAAGATTAGAAATGCAAAAGGCAATGCAAAAACATGTTGCAGTTTTTAGAACTCAAGATAATATGGATGCCGGTGTTGCTGCATTAGAAAAGATTGATGCTAACTTTAAGAATATTAAGACTACTGATAGATCAATGATCTGGAATACTGATTTAACTGAAACTTTAGAATTACAAAACTTATTAACTTGTGCAACTCAAATTGCAAATTCTGCTGCTGCTAGAAAAGAATCAAGAGGTGCTCATGCAAGAGATGATTATCCAAAGAGAGATGATGAAAACTGGCAAAAACACACATTATCATTCCAAAGTGAAACAGCTGCTCCAGTTAAATTAGCTTACAGACATGTTATTACTCATACTTTAGATGAAAATGAATGTAAAGCAGTTCCACCAACTGTCAGAGCTTATTAAGCAATTCAATATTTTTATCAATTCTACTATTCATTCAATTCATAAATATAATATATATTCATATACACATATAATATAATAAAAAGCAATTATTTAAAAAAAGTTTAGGTAAATAAAATAGTCTTGTTACTTGTTTACTTAGTGTTTTTATTCTTTTATTTAATTATTTTTATTTATTTATTTATTTATTTTTATTTATTTATTTAATTATCTATTTATATAGTTTATTATATTTTTTTTTCTACAAACAACATTTAGCTCGAGTTATTGGTATTTATATATGTATATCTTATTTCCTTGTTTATTTCATTTTATTATGTTTTATATTCTTAAATAACTAAACGATTTATCTAAAATAACACTACTTTAGAAAAAAAAATAGAATTAAAAAAAATACGAGGTTTTTATATAGCGATATAAAATTTTGATCTTGTAGAAATTAAAAAAGTGAAAATCAGAAAATAAAAATTAAAAAATAAAAATTAAAAAAATATTTAACACGATTTTTTAAGACTTAAGAATGGTAAATATAGAATCAAATCAAATAAATCTATAAAACAATAAATAATCAACACCTTGCTATATTTTGAATTTGGATATCAAAATGTTTCAACTATCAATAATCTCAGATCTTATACGAATCCCTCCTCATTTATTCAATTTACCTCGTGAACTTTCAATAAAACAAGAATTAAATGTTAAACATGCAAATAAAATTATACCAAAATTAGGTTTAGTTATATCTATATTTGATTTAATTGAATATGATACCGGGCTGTTTAAACCTGGAGATGGTGCAATGTATATTAATGTGAAATGTAGATTATTAATTTTTAAACCATTTGTTGGAGAAGTAATCCAAGGTTGGATTGAAAAATGTACACCTGATGGAATAAAAGTTAATATTGGTTTTTTTAATGATATATTTATACCAAAAGCTTTATTATTTGAAAATAGTAATTTTTCAATTGATGAAAATGCTTGGATTTGGAAAATGGATGAAGATACAACTTTATATTTAGATGTTAACGAAAAAATTAATTTTAGAATAGAGGAAGAAGTTTTCACAAATGTTAAACCAAAAGGTCCAATAAGTGTCACAACAAGTAATAATGATAACGAAAAAGAACAAACTCCTGCTTATGCAATAATAGCCTCATGTCAAACTGATGGTATGGGTTGCTGTAGTTGGTGGGAATAAAATAAATAATTTGTTTTTTAATATATATACTAATTATCAATTTACGACATATGTATTTACTAAACTTTATAATAATTAATCTTATACATATATGCACAATGATCATATATATAAATATATAATACACAATATGAAAATAATTATATCACTAGTTGTATTGCATATACCTACTAGTTGATGAGAATTTCATATTACCTTTAATAACTTTCTCTACAGCATTTAAAAAGTCTTTTTCAGTTGCAACTTTCCTTCTAGCTCTAATTGCAAACATACCAGCTTCCGTACAAACTGATCTTAATTCTGCACCAGTTGCATTAGGACACATTCTCGATATTAATTCCCATCTAATATCCCTTTCACAAGACATTGATTTTGCATGAATTTTGAAAATATTTGCTCTACCTTCTAAATCAGGTAATGAAAATTCAACTTTTCTATCTATTCTACCAGGTCTTAATAATGCTGGATCTAATGTATTTGGTCTATTTGTTGCAAACATAACTTTAATATTACCTCTTGGATCAAAACCATCTAATTGTGTAATTAATTCTAACATTGTTCTTTGAACTTCATTATCACCACCAGCACCATCATCAAATCTTGCACCACCAATAGCATCAACTTCATCAAAGAAAATAATACATGCTTTTTTCGTTCTTGCCATTTCAAATAATTCTCTGACCATTCTAGCACCTTCACCAACATATTTTTGTACTAATTCTGATCCAATAACTCTTATAAATGTTGCATCTGTTCTATTGGCAACAGCTCTTGCACATAAAGTTTTACCAGTACCTGGAGGTCCATATAATAGTATACCTTTTGGAGGATCAATACCTAATTTAACAAATCTTTCAGGGGATAAAAGTGGTAATTCCACAACTTCTCTTAATTTTTCAATTTGTTCTTTACAGCCACCTACATCACTATATGTAACATCTGGTTTTTCTTCAACAGTCATCATTGTAACTGTTGGATCAATTCTTGGTGGTAAAGGTAATTGAATTTCATATTTTGATCTATCAACACCAACTCTCATACCTTCTTCAATATCAGTTGGTGATACACGTTCACCTAATCCAACCACAAATTTTGCAATTTGTTTAATATTAATTACATATTTTGCCTTTTCATCAATTTCATTTGAATCTTCTGCATCACCTGATTTAATAATCTTTGTACATCTAGCAACTTGTAATGGTTGTTCATCATTCATTCTTTTACGATCTGCTGCAACATCCCAAAGATTAGGATTTGATAAACCAGTATCACTTTCTTCAATACCCATTTTTTCTTTGATTTTAGTTTCTAAATCTTTTAAATCTTTTTCTATATTCTTAATTGATACACTATAAGGTGCTGCACTATATGTTTTTAAAACTTGAATATCATCTTCACTTAATGGTTTGATTTCTGTTTCTTTTTCTTCATTATCATCATTATCTATAGGTTTTTTATATTTCTCCCAATTTTCATTTGGTGCCATTTTGAAATTTAATAAGTTGTTCTTATTTAATTTGTTTTTGCAAAAAAGTTTTATCAATGATTATTTTATCTTGTTTTATAAAAAAAGGAAAACACATGAATTTTAGATAAAAGATTTATCACTATATTTTGATTTGCCTTTGCCCTTGTAAAGTCGAGAAAATAAAGAAATAAGAACCAGATGGCGTATACACTTTATACCTTTTTATCGGTGCACTGGTGCTCAGTTTTTACATAAAATTGACAATTCAAAAAATGGACAAAATAAATATTGAGATCTATTTTATAAATTAATTATTGGAAAGGCTTTTATTATATTGTTATTTATACAGATATTATACTAATCGAACTAAATAATTATATCATTCGAATAAAATGTATTGCTTAATTAAGAACTTTAGCAAGTAATTTGGCTCCCTTATTACTATCTTCTTGCTTTTTGATTAACTTCTTTTGCTTTTTCAATTGTTTAATAAATTCAATAGAAGTTTTATCCTTAGGAAATTCTTTAAATTTATCACATAATGAAACTAAAACAAAACTACTTTCTTTATTTGTGATCCAACTGACTAAAACATCTTCATCTTTACCCGAATCAAAGATTTCTTCAACAAATTTTTTGGCAAATTCTAAACCTAAATTAATATCCGGTATTTCATCAATTTTTTTGGTTTCTTTATTCCACTTACCTCCTTGAATTAAAGATTTTAATAATCTTGGTGTATATGCTTTATTGATTAGATGATCTTCTTTTGTTAAATCACCTCTAACACAATCAATAATAACATCAATTGCTTTTAATCTTAATTCATTACTTACTTCAGGAAACTCATTATTATATAATAATTCTTGAATAAATTGTGCACCAACATTTTCATTTAATATTTCATATGGTTTATTTAATAATGATTTATAGAATAATGGTAAGAAAACTTTCAAAAGTTGACCTCTTCTTTCTGCCTCAGGCTTTTTAGATGTTTCTTTAGAAAGTTCAATATATTTATTAATATCTTTTAAAACAATTGGTGAAAAATATGACTTATCTAATCCATTTAATAAATAAATAAATGGTCTTCTTGAAAATTTATTTATTAATAAAATATCTATTTTACTTTCAAATGTTGTTAAGAAAGTCTTTTGAATCAAAACGGTATCATCAACTGTCATAAAAATAATTTGTAAAACCATTTGACCATGTTCATTAGTTGCAAGTGCTTCTGCATGCTCTCTTAAACTTCTTAATAAACCTTTTTTCTCCTTTGCAGTAGCTTTTGCTAATACAATACAAGCAACTTCACAACCTTCTGGTGTATGAACTAATTCTGCAAATTGCTCTGTAATTAAATCAATAAAATCTCTAACTTCTTGACCTTCAAAGATTTGAACAAATTCTTTCATTGCAGCATGTAAAATTTGAAAACCTATTGAACCTTTTTCAATTGATGCTTTAATTGTACCAAATAAATTACCTGAAATTAATTTCTTCTTTTCTGTTGATTCTTCGCAAACTTCAACGATACTTCTGGTATCATTTTCATCTGAAAAATAAGCAAATTGTGAACCCCAAAATTCTTTTATCATTTCATGTCTTTGTTTAGCAGTTGAATATAATACATACAAATCTTCAACAACATATGCACCTTCTCTATGTCTCATTAATTTTCTTAATTTACCGTGTAATCCCTTAATAATTAAGGCTCTAGATTCTTTTGATCCATAATGAAGCAATTTAATCAAAAGATATTTACCATATGCTGATGTTGCTAATTTATAATAATAAGGTTTTAATTCTTTACAAATTTCATCTCTTCTTTCTTTTGAAGAATATTTAACTAAGGTTTGAACAACTCTTGATGCATCATGTTTTAAAACCAAATCACCTAAAACACCTTGACATAATTCCCATGTTTCATTAGATAATTTATTTCTAATTTCTTTTGGCATTGGTGGATTTTTAACCCTCAATTTTTCCCATAATTTCTTAATTCTTTCAACTTCAATACCTGATTTTCTTTTATTTTTTCTTTCTTTTAATAATTTCCTTTGTTCTTCGTGTTGTTCCTTGGAAGTTTTTTTGTCAGGATCAACGTAACCATCTTCCCCTTTTCCTTCAACTTTATCATCACTATCTTCATTATCTTCGTCATCATTTTCATCATCAGAGCTGCTGATATGATCTAATTCATCCTCATCATCAGAACTTTCAGCGTCATCCGAGCTTTCTGAATCTGAACTTGAATCTGAATCTGATTGTGATTCTGATAATTGTGATAATTCTTCATTTTTCTTGATTTTTTTATTAGATTTCTCAGCTACCGCCTCTGCGTTTCTCTTACTTCCCTTCTTTTGAATACTCATGGCCTGATGGTTTGACTTAAAGAACGTTAATTGAATTATTCACAAGGAAATGTTTCAAAAGAAGACATAGAAAATAGGAAAAAAAATTTCACTCAAAAAAAAAAGAAAAAAAAAAATTCAGAAAAATAAAAAATTAAAAAAATTAAAAAAAATAATAAAAAATAAAAAAAAATAAAAAAAAAATAAAAAAATGAAAATTCATTTTTTTTTCTAAAAAGGAAATTTCAATAAAATTGGCAGTGAATTTATATTGCACTACGGTTTGAATATCTTTATGGAGATTATATTAACGTTATTTGAAGAGTTCAATTAAATAGAAGCTTAGAAATGAGAGTAGCTATCGAAGGGTGTTGTCATGGCTGCTTAGATCAAATATATCATTCCATTGCCAAAAAAAAAGTAGAATTGTTGATAATATGTGGTGATTTTCAAAGTATAAGGAATAAAGTAGATTTGGAATGTATGAATGTACCACAGAAATATAAAAAAATGGGATCCTTCCAAGATTATTATACTGGTAAGAAGAAAGCACCAGTATTTACCATATTCATTGGTGGGAATCATGAGGCATCAAATTATTTAGAAGAATTGAAATATGGTGGATTTGTTGCTCCAAATATTTATTATATAGGAAGATCATCTGTTATATGGTTTAAAGGTTTGAGAATAGGGGGATTATCCGGTATTTATTTTAAACCAGACTTTCTGAAATTGAATCCAGATAGTTATTCATTACCATATAACAATTCGACAATTAGATCAATTTATCATTATAGAAAAGATGATTATTTCAAATTAAAATTATTAGATACATCTCATAAAATGATTTTTGTATCACATGATTGGCCTGAAGGTATATATAATTATGGAAATGTTAAAAAATTGTTAAAAATGAAACCATTTTTCAAAAATGATGTCAAAAATCATTGTCTTGGATCTCCATTCAATATGGGACTATTAACAACTTTACAACCAAATTACTGGTTTAGTGCTCATTTACATGTTAGATTTTTTGCTACAGTTGATTGGAATAAAAAGAGGTCTAGTTCAATTTCGGAAGAGACAAATAATAAAAAGAATTGTAATAAAAGAATTTCAAATGATGAAATTCTTTTGGATATGGATTTAACGGAGGAAATTGAAGAATCAAAACAAAATGATAAAAATAATGATGAAATAAAATTAGATTTGAATATATCGGATAATGAAACAGTGGATATAGGCGAAAATGTTATAAATAAAGATAAAGATACACAATTAAATGAAACTAACGAGAAAATTACCTATCAAACGAAATTTCTTTCCCTCGATAAATGTTTACCGAGAAGAAATTATCTTGAAATAATTGACATTAATTTAACTGATTCTCAACATATATCAAATAAAAACAAAAAAAATCCTTTGTATTTGGATGCTGAATATATTTCCTCATTAAAAGTTATAGAAAAATACAAATATAAATTGGATGAATTAAATTATGATCAAATTTTAAACCCATCTTTGGAATTACAAAATGAATTGAAAAGTTTGAAAAACTATTATTTAGAAGAATTTAAATTGCTGAAAGCTGAAGATTACGAAAATCTTTTCAGAATTCCATTAAATTCTTTTCTTCGAACGGCATCAAGTAAGGAATCAGATTTTAAAACACATCAAAATCCCCAAACTGATTCTTTTATGAAAAAATTTCTTAAGTAATTTTTTATTCATTGAATAAAACAACATAGTATATTTATAAATATTTTATAACTAATTGGGCAGCTTCTTTAATTTGTTCATTTTTACTACGTAAATGCTTTGCTATAATATCTTGTGAAGTTTCGAAAATTGATAAATTTTTGAAATTATTTTTAAGCGGTAATAAATGTGTTAATAACAATAACGCATAATATATCAAAGCATCATCTTTATCTTGATTCTGAAATAATTTATTAACATTAGAACAAAATAATTCGCTTTGACAAAGTTTAACTACAACTATTTCATAACGTGAAACGGAATAAAAAAATTGTAAACTTAAACACTGTGAATCATATTCTTTGGATTGTAATAAATGACACAGAATAGAGAAATTTTTGTAATAATTATCAGAAGTTTTTTCCCAGTTAAAAAATTTGGCAATACACAAAGGTAGCTCACATAATTCATTCAACAATTGTAATGAAGCAAATTGTAATCTTTCGTCACTTGAATTTAATGAATTTAATACAGAATCAAAACCCAAGGCAAAAATTGATTCTTTTACTTTGTAATATGGTAATGATGAAATTGCTGCTAGTGAAACCAAAGCATAATAAACATCGAAGCTTGAAAATATTTTTTTGTTCATTTGACTGAAAGGTGTTTGCTTTGAATCATTCGAACATCCCATATCAATATCATATTGAACAGGAATTTCAAGAATGAAAGGAATTGGTGACAACGCAAATTCTTCATCCCCGTCTCCATAAATTTTATCAATATTATTGCTGATCTCTGGACTACATAATGATTTAATAGCTATAGAACGAAGCTCTAAATCTATTTCTGATATTTTATTTTGATCATTATTTGTTATGAAGCTTTGATGATTATATTTGAAATTTTGAGATGAACCAATTAAATAGGCAGTAATCAAGTTAATTATTTGTTTATATTCTGACAAATTGGAATTATTTAAAGAAGTTGAAATTTCAGATATAATTATATCTGGAAATATTAAATTATACATTAATTTTAAACTTTGACCTATTATACCTTTTGAAGATTTCAATGATTTAAATATAATAACTAAATTATTCGTTATAAAATTAATTTTCAAAATTTCTTCGGTTATATATCTTATTTTAGTTATATCATCATCCATATCTTTAACAGGTGAATTTTTCAAAATGTCAATGTTACTTATACTATTCGAATCTTTTAAACTTGATACCGATTTCTTTTGGATTTTTGAAATTCTATTTGGCAATGTTAACAATGTGAGAATAGATAGAACACCATACTTACTATGTTCTTCAGTATTTAACAAGGTGACAAGAGTATTTAATACCTTTTGATTTCTAACTTTATTCCTAATCTGAATATTTGTACATAATAATGATAGAGCTTCAACTGATGTTGCAAAATGCTGAAATAAACTTTCAATTATAATATTAGACAAGTTATCTAATGACAATATCTTTGAATTTTTTTTCAAAATTTCGGGTTTAATCATTCTCCATGATTTGATAGCTATTGTAGCTGCATAACATTTGGTTTGTGAGATGCTGGGTAACACGAGACATTTTAAAATTAAGTTAAAATACATTGATGAAATAATTGATCTTGAAGTCTCTTCAATGCATGCATTAGAAAACAGTATCAAGACTGTATTCAAATTCTTTTGTGATTCCAGGTTAAGATTATCTATTCCATTTGAAAGCAGTGTTATTTCATTTGTCAATAAATTTATAAAGGATGTGTTTTGATTGAAGATACGAGAACTCAAAGTTGCGTCAAATGTAAAAATATGGGCTAATAATTTGAAAATTTTATAAATATCTGATCTTGAATTAACCATATCAATTTTGTTATCTATTTTTTCTTCCAAAGTTGAATCAACATACGAACTGTTCAACTCCTTTAATCTAAATAGAATCATTTGAGCTTGAATTGAAATAGAACAATCAAGATAAACATATTCAATTAGGTAATCACATAACTGTGATAATTCAATAGTACTTACTTCAATATTATCATGGGCAAGTAATTGAAATAATGACTTAATCAATGTTTCAGAAACCGTTGTAAGATGTTGATTCTTTTCTTCACTTGACAATGATGAGATTTGAGCTAGATCTTTCCTTAGTTTTAGAGATAATGTCTTGATACTGGAGTCCATATTTGCCGTTTGAACTTTTAATAATAAATGAGGACAGAAAAAACATTGTACCAGTAACATCAAATGAAATAAAAAGGTCGTGTCAGTAAGGAAATATCAAACATGAATTGAGCATGTCAGAAAACGTCAAAACTCTTTCAAGCGAGCAAAAACTTATTTAATGCATGTATCATTTAATCATGGCAGACATTTTCTGATCTTTGACCAATTGATAAGTTTTATAGTATATACTATGCCCATGCCATCTCTATCGATTTATTATTTATGTTCAAATTTTGAATGATTTATAAAAGATGTAAATTTGCCTTTGTTTCACGACTCCGGGATGTAACATGTTAATTTTTTAACTTGTTAGGAATGGTTTATTTATTATTTTGGATAGTCAATTGAACTTGAAAATATGTTAACACTACCACAAATTATTACTGATTTTTTGAAAGGATTAGAACCTTGTGATTTAGAAAATCAATTCCCATTTGCATATAAAGTATTTATCAAACAAAATAAAATTGCAACATATATTTCCGATTTTAATGAAAACGGATATGATAAATATGGATATAATGATGAGGGTTACAATAAAGATGGCTACAATAAGGACGGATATAACAAACAAGGATTGAATATACAAGGATATGATGTTAAAGGTTATAATAAAGAAGGGTATGACACTTCTGGTTATGATAAAAAAGGGTATGACACTTCTGGTTATGATAGGAACGGATATTGTTCATCATCTAATAGTATAACTCGAACCCAAGCGAATTTCGACAATTCCAGATCTTATACTGAAGGTTACGTTACAGGTTATAAGAAAGGATACCAAAATTGTTACGGAACTCATCAGTTATGGAATTTTGGAACTACCATAGATCCAATGAGTATTCAAAGTTTAGCACTGTATGCTAATTCAATCCAATATCTTTTAGCAGAGTTCACTAAAACATTGGAGAATGATGCTTCTATTCTTTCATTTAAAGATGAGGTTTCATCTATAAATGTTGTTACTAGACAAATAAATTGTCAGTCTTTAGGATTTACGAAATTATATTTTTTTGCTTGTAAAAAAAAAATACTCAATTGTCAACAGATCAATCACTTGATGTTTTCTGTTCCAAGAGAATTTCGGAAGGAACCCCTTAAAACCAAATTTTTGGAGATATTTAAATCTTGTTGTGACAAGCTTGATTTTGCAGTCGTTAATGAGGAGAATTTACTCTACAAAAATCCTATTATATTTCTAGTTTATGTTCCTTATTATTTTAATACACAAGATATTTATAAAATTGGAGAGAAAGCTTTCATTAAGTTTGGAGACATTATCTTTGATATTGCATATGATAGCAATTCCCAAATTGGTCTTCAACCATGTTATTTTATTCTAAATGCAAATAAAAATTGTGTCCCCCAAACAAAAAAGGTTACTTTCACGGATGTTGATGATATACCAAGTATAACAATTGACGATTTTAGCAGTTATAAAAACGCTGTTTATGAATTTACTTATAAGCCTTTGTCATTCAAATCGAACAAAGGAGAAACTGAAATAAAAAAGGAGAAAACTTGAAAATGTGTTAGAATTCTTTATTGATAGATTTACAGGTTCCTTTTATATAGCTAATATTTTATAATGTTATAAAAATAATACGTCTTTAATTTGATCTTGATTTATAAAGTTTTAGATATATGAAGTCCTATAAGGCTCGACTGTTTATGAACTATAGAAAATAACATAAAAACCAATGAATCATAATAGATTTATATCTATTATGACTAAAATAACAGTATTACCCACACGTATTTACAGTCATTATAGTTATCGATTGTATTAGTCAGCTTACTGGCATTGCATTTGATAATCTGGCAAAAGTTGAAGCTCCCCTGGCCTGTTACGATAAAATGTTTTAAGAAAGAAAATGTTTTTTAGATATTATATTACAACGATACATCATATTAATGCTCACAAAATACATTAGCTTAGATTGTAATAAGAGCAGAAAATTCCAAGATTCTGTCAAGTGAAAAAAATATATTTAATGCTGAAAATTAACTGTCTATCGATAATTTAATCATGGCAGATATTTTCTGTCTTTGATCAATTAAGTAGCCTTATTACATATACTATGGTCCTAAATTATCATAGATTTTGATTAGTTCACCATTTATGTATAAACGTCAATTGTTGTATAAAAGATGTAAATGTTCCTCTGTTTTATGACTCTGGGATGTTTGAGCTTACTATAAATAGTTTATTTATATTTTATAATTCACTTAAATTAACAATATGTCAGCATTACCACAGGTTGTTATTGACTTTTTAAAAGGGTTAGAACCTTGTGATTCAGAAAATCAATTTCCATTCGTTTTTAAGATATTTATTAAACAAAAAAAAACCGCAATATATGTTTCTACTTTCAAGTATTTCAATGAGGATGGCTATGATAGGTTTGGATATGATCGTAAAGGTTACAATCGGAGTGGATACAACAAGGACGGATATAATAAACTAGGATTAGATATAAAAGGATATGATGCTTTAGGTAATAACAAGGAAGGGTATGACAGATTTTCAACTCGCAAAGCAGGAAATAAATATGATTTCACACACGACCAAGGAAATGCTGGCAAATTCACATACTTCACAGAAGGTTACTGTAAAGGTTATGAGAAAGGATATGAAAATGGTGTTGGAAATGTATGGAATATTGACCCCTTTGTTGGCCAAAAATGTATTCAAAGTTTATCAGATTGTACTAATTCAATTCAACATCTTCTAGCAGATTTCACCGAAACATTAGAAAAAGATCCTTCAATTATACCATTTAAAAACGAAATTCCATCTATCAACGTCATCACCAAAGAAATAGATTGCCAATCTTCAGGATTTACGGAATTGTATTCTTTTGCTTGTAATAAAAAAGGGTTCGAGTGTCAACAAATCAATCATTTGATGTTTTCTGTCCCAAAAGAATTCAAGACCGAACAATTCAGAGAAAAGTTCTCAAAACTATTTATATCTTGTTGTGATAAGTTGAATTTTGCAGTTGTTAATGAGGAGAATTTTCTCTACAAAAATACTATCATTTTTCTAGTTCACGTTCCTTATTATTTTAACACTAAGGACATTTATCGAGTTGCAAAGAAGGCTTTCAGTAAGTTTGGTGACATTATTTTTGATATTTCGCTTAGGAATGATCCCAGAACTTGTTTTCAACCATGTTATTTTATTCTAAATGCAAATAAAAATTGCGTTCCCGAAGCAAAAGAACTTACTTTCACAGATGTTGATGATATACCAAGTATCACAATTGACGATTTTAGCAGTTATAAAAACGCTGTTTATGAATTTACTTATAAGCCTTTGTCATTAAAATCGAACAAAGGAGAAACTGAAATAAAAAAAGGAGAAAACTTAAAAATTTTTAGAAATCTTTACTGACAGACTTACAGGTTATTTTTATCTATCTAGTATTTTATAAGTTCTGGCATATTTAAGTCTACCGTAATTTATTTAGTTTTTAATATATGGAAAATGTCATTATCATAAGTTCTATAAAGCTCGATTATGTATAAAATATATAAAAGAACAAAAAAAAACAAAAATCAATGGATTGATTGGATCATGGAACGCATCTCAAATTCCCCATCAGCATTTAAATCTTGTATATTGGATGTTGATGGCATTAATATCTTCTCTTGTCTTGTTAAATTTCTTTCTTTTTCTTCTTGTTCCATAACCTTATCCAAATTCCAAAACATAACTAGGAAAACGATTGCACAGAATCCACCTGCAGCAGCAATACCAGTGAATGGCCAAATCAAGTTTGGATCCACCAATGCACCTGAAACACCCTCTGAAATGGCAGAAGAGATGGCACTGTTGAATAGGAACAACGCCATAACCAAACCCTTGGCATTGTCTGGTGCTCTCGTGTATGCTAACTCGTACGCTGTTGTGTAACAGAAACATT
>JAJLVP010000357.1:0-24631 GCA_030570435.1 Pichia ethanolica
AATTGATTGAATATCATGAAATTTTAACATGAAATCTTTATTTAAAATATTTGAATTAAAAGTAAAAGAAAATATATTTAAATTTAATGTATTATTATTATTATTATCTAAGAAATTGTTTGAAAAATCAACATATTTAATTAATTTTGAAGTATCATATATTAGGGAATAAATTATATCAAATGGATTTATGTAAATTTTATAAATTATTGGGAAACTTATAATTAAAGTTATAATACAAGGTAGTAAAATTGATTTAGTTGGATGTAAAATTATTAAAATTGATAAATAATTTGCAATTTTTTCCAAATATGAATTCCAGTATGTTATTAAAGATTTTATTTTTATTATGGGTATGAAATCTGACATTGTAAATGAATATAGTAAAAAAAAAGTAAAAATGTATAAATATATATATTTATAGATATAGATATATATATATAATATTTTTATTTATATCTTGAAAAAAAGGGTACCGTAAAAAAATAAATTGTAAACAAATGAAAATCAAAGGAATAAATTGATTAATTAATTAATGTAAAAATGAATAAATGATTAATAATGATAATTATGGTAATGATGGTAATTATTAAGTAAAATCAATAATTATTCAAATAACAATTATAACAGAAAAGAAAAACAAATGAATAAAAGCAATGAATTTAATCTAAATGTATATGTATATGTATATATATATGAATGTGAATATGAACAGTGTGTAAACAAATAAGTAGTTTAGAATCTCCTTTGATGTAATGCAGGTTTAATTTTTGATTTTATGTTATATATGTAATATTACCAGAATATTTCAAACATATATAAATATATAATATATAAAATATATATTTTTATGTATGTATTGAAGTAAATTTTGATATAACTATTTAAATTTAAAATGAAAATATAGATTTTTGAGTCTATATTTTTATAAATAAATTTAATATATAGATAGATCACTTAAAAGTATTATATGTGTTGTCCTCTGCACTTGAAAAAAAAAACCGATGATGAGTGAATGGAATGGAATGATGTATGGATGTACGTATGGAGACACTTTAATAACTCTTAGAGTTTAGAGTTCCTAATTGGAGACTTGAAGAATTGAATCGATAAATGATGGATAATCAAAAGAATACAATTAAAATCAAAAGGGCAAATAGTATAAAGAGCAAAATATGTTAAAAATAATTAAGTAATTATAAAACTTAGCGTAATACTATAATTATTAAAAAAGTCAACCTATTAAACAACTAACTACACATAATACGCACATCCAAAAACAGATAACATATAGTAATAATTTATAAGGGCAAATAGTGCAACAAAATAGGGCAACAAATTTAGCAAATATTATACATGTCATTGAAAAAAAACAAAAAAAACGAATACATCGAATTAAAATTTAAATGCTACAAATAAAATATAGTTTAAAAAAAAAAAAAAAAAGGAAAAAAAAAAAAAAAAAAAGAAAAAAAAAAACGTTTTACGTTAAAGCAAAAAAAATACAAAAAAAAAAGGACACGCTATAATTCATCGTGTATAAATTTTTATGGCTGCGTCGATCGAGTCGATCATTTATCATTTATCATTTATTTGCTGCGTCGATAGTCTGCAGCATGTTTTATGTAGAGCTGTATTTTTTTGTGTATACACAAGGCTGTGTATACACATTTTGTACACATTTGTACACAATTTTGTGTACTGAAAAAAAAGTACAGCTCTAGTTTTATGTACATTTATATTTTATATTTTATATTTTATATTTTATATTTTATATTTTATATTTTATATTTTATATTTTATATTTTATATTTTATATTTTATTAGTTACTTAATTAACCAAATCATTCAATATATAATATGAAGAAGTCATAATAAAGAGAAAATAGATCAGTTGTACTATCACATGTGATTAGAAACAACAATTAATTGAAAAGTCGTTGAACTAAAATATCTCTACTTTATATATGTATATTAATTTATATAAATCACACTAAATAAAACCCCTTTTTTATATAATTTATACCGTTTACACACAGATATTCTATTCATCGTTTCAAAATAATTTTATTATTTTATGTATAATATAGTTTTGTACATCTAAATTATACAGTATAAGAATAATAATAATAATAATAATAATAATAATATAATTTAATTTATATAATTACTAATTAATTACTATTTCGTCGTACAACAATTAATTTCCCTTACCCATTCACTATTTAAAATTTGTAAAGTTGTAATTCTTCTTTCAGGTATTGGATCAAGTATTGAATAAATTACATTTCTACATCTAGCCCTTTTTAACATTTCAATTGGTTCATAACCTTTCTCACATTTCCTCTTTCTTAAATATTCATAAAAAAATTCATCCTCTAATTTTGCTTCTTTCCATAACTGTCTACCAGTTCTCATTGCCATATAAATTACACCACATGACCAAACATCAACAAATCTTGGATCAAATTCATCAGTTGTAAATTCTTCAGGTGCAATATATGGTGATGATCCTTTAATTTTATTACTTAATTCAATTTCATCCTCCCATGCAGTTTTAAAACATTCTGATGATCCAAAATCTGTAATTTTAATTTGTCCATTTTGAGTTAATAAAATATTCTCAGGTTTTAAATCACGATGTGAAACTCCCATATTATGCATATAATGAACTGCTCTCATAATTTGTTTAAAAAAACAATCTGCTTCTAAATATTCTAATTTACCAGCTGCTACAATTAATGAATATAAATCACCACCTGAACAATATTCCATAACTTCATAATAATCACCTTTTGAATCTTTAAATAAATCAAATGCATTAATTATACTTTCATGTTTTAATGATGATGATATACAAAATTCATAAGTTAATCTTTTACTATATTTTGAATCAGGTTCATTAACCCTTCTAGTAAATTCTTTAACTGCAAATAATTGTTCTTCTTTATTATTTATCTTTTTATGTGATAATCGAATTATACCAAATGTACCACGACCAATAATTTCTTGACATTTACCATATTTTTCAGAAAATGATTCAGTATTTTGATTGTTCTCTTTATTATCTTTAACTAAAGATAATTTAAATTTTGGATCATGAATATTGGAATTATTATTATTATTATTATTATTATGATTATTATTATGATCTTTAATATATGTTGAAAATAATGAAGGTGGTAAATTTTTATTATTCGAAGTAATTAAATTTGAATCACCTTTTAAATTAAAAATATTAGGTACTGCAGAAATTGCCTTATTTCTCTTTTTATCATCACCACCAATCCAATCTTTAACCATTTGACCTAATTTTTCTTGTCTTTTAACTCTAGCTAAATGATGTTCATGATTACCATCTTGTAATACTTTAAATCTAACATGATAATTAGAATTAGATAAATTATTATTTGAAGAATTACTATTACTATTGGTAGTATTGTTAATAGAAGTACCAATAGCTCCATTTGTTGTACGTACCGATGAAGATCTTGAGAAATTGATATCACTAGATATCGTACTGTTGTTATTGTTATTAATATTATTATGATTTGCTGTGTTTATTGAATGGGAACTATTAACAGTTGAACTTTTATGCTGTAAATTATGATCTATGCTATGGTTAATGCTATGGTTAATGCTATGGTTAATGCTATGATCTATGCTATGAATGGTTGAAGTATTCGACATTATAGAAGAATTCGATTTTACAGATGATAATTTTTTTGAATCATTATTTGATTCTTTTGAATGCGTAGAAAAGTTTTTGGAATTATTATTTGAATTAAGATTAATATGTTTAATATCAGTAGCTGTAGTTTTTCGTTTTGAACTCTTCCTTGATAATGAAGTATTAGTAGAATTATTTGTATTATTAGTTTTCATACTATTTGTGCTATTTGTACTAGTAGATCTAACTTCATATTTGGGTGTAGGAACTAATAAATTATTAGAAGGAACTTTTTCATTGTTATTCTCTATCTCATTGATTGTGTTGTTAGACTTTGCGTTATTATTATTGCTATTATTGCTATTATTGCTACTCCCGGAGAAAAATCTCCCTAATTTTGACATTGTTGACGATCTTCCCCTTGATCCTGTCGCCGCAGTCATTTTTGTATATCGATATTAATCTAATTTGTTAGTTAATAAAACAAGTGTTGTGTCTTAGAGAAAGAAGTGAGTAGTTCAATCACTGTAATCAGTAACTTAAAAATAAAAAGCTCAGCCAACATCTTGCTGTATATATCGTTATACAAATTAAAATTAAAATTAAAATTAAAATTAAAATTTAAACGGAAACAAAACCTACGTATTCCAACTTCCTATTTGGGAAGTCGCAAAGAAAATTTTAGAAAAACTGAGAAAAAAAATTTTACCATACAAAGGAGAAAATTAAACATGACGTATTTTCCACTCTCATACAAAAAAAATTTCACTCCTCACTCCTCACATAATAATAATATATTTTATTACTTAATTAATTAATGACTTCTTCACACTCTTCAATTGGTTTCAATTGGTTAGTTAGAAGAATGAGCCATGCATTGCATATTGTATACATGATTAATCAAGTTTACAATATCTAATATATATTTATTATATATACATAGTATCTTATTTACCACTTAATAATAGTGTCATATGTAGTATATACCATCACTATACAACCAGTAATAAGTACAACCATTGATATAAATTTTTCAATACCTATTATTTCATTCTTAAATGATTGATAATATAATATTGGAGGGTAAACATAAATTAATGGTACACACGTAATTGATCCAATTAATGAAACAAATTTATCAAGTTTACTAGATCCTAAATATCCAATTCCACACATAAATAAAACAATCCCAATCCTTAGTAAATTCTTATATATCTTAATCGATAAATCAGATTTACCTGATATTAATCCTTCCTGATTAATTAAATTAATATTTGGTATACTTTCATATGTAGCTATAGGTGTTAAGTTATTATTACTATTTTCATCATTTAAAATTGAAATAGCTTCAGAATTTCTCCTGATTTTATCTTTCCATGTCTTCCTATTCTTATTAAATAAATAATTCTCAATTATTTTGATTGCAGGGAATAATTGAATTGGAGTTGATAATAAAATAGAAATTGAATACATTATTCTAATTAATATATTAATTAAATTAACATCAAAATCCATAAATATAATTGTATGAACATCATCTCCAAAACTTAAATATGATAAACTTGCAATACTACAAAATATAATTGTAACAATTATCATTACAATCATTAATAAATTATTAAATTGATTTTTATTTTTCATACTTTCTTGAATTGGTATTAATAATCCAATTCCTTCATATGCGAAAACTGCAGTACCAATAAATAATGGCCATGTATCAATTTGAAACATTTCAATTTTATTTGAAATACCTTTACTAATTAAATTATTACTTGATTCAAAATAAATATAAATTATACCAATAAATATGAAAATATCTGCAACTAATGCACAAATACTTAATTTAGATATATTTCTAGTTAATGAAATTGGTATAAATATAATTATTTGAATTATGATAAAAATTCCAATTGAATAATTTTCTTTAATTAAAATTTCTAAAATTGCTTGAAAATTTTTACAAACAAATACAACATATGTTGATGAAAATCCTAATTGTGATAATGAAAGTGATAATAATATAATAAATTGCATTAATTTACCAAATAATTTATATCCAACATCACCATATCCTGAAACTTTACATTTTGATGTAGTTTTAATTAAAATTGAAAAACAATAATATGATATAACACTAAATGCTATAATCATTAAATTTGAAAAAATTAATCCACCATTAGAGAAAGCTTTTGGTAAAAAGATAATACCAGTACCTAAAAATGCTTTTAATAATAATAAAAATGCTTTAAAATTTGAAATTTCTTTATGATTTTTAATTTTATTAGTTTTTTTCGATCTTCTTAAATTATTTAAATTTCTAATTGATGAATTAGAATTAATTTCATGATTATTAAAATGATCTTCATCAAATTCTTCCTCTGTTTCATTTTCCGTTTCTGTTTCCTCTTCTTCAAGATCTTGGCCTGCAAAATGTCCATATAATTCTAAAAATTCAATAAAATTCTTGGTCGTTAAATCTGATTCCTTAATATTATTTGCTTTCTTATTTAATAAATAGTTTCTTCTAAATGCACCAGGTACTGTTAATTCTCTTATACTACCAATTGCTTCTAAATCTGGTGATCCATTATTATTTGAATTAAAACTAGATCGTACACTATGAGAGGTTGTATTAATAGAACCAGAACTTGCAGCACGACGCAGAGGTTCGTTTGTTAAATTTGTATCTTCCTTGTCTGTCTTTTTATCATTTATCCATGGTTCAATTTCTCTTGATATAAACCCTCCTGGTAATTTCATTGAAGAATAATTTGTACCAGCTGGTTCGACAATTTGGTGCTGCGGTGGTTGTTGTTGCTGTTGCTGTGATATTCTTTGTTGCGGACGAATAGATCTATCATATGGTGAGTTCTCTCCCCACAATGGCATATTCGAACTTTGAGATTGTTTATCATTATTATTATTATTATTATTATTATTCACATTACCAATTGTTCTCTGAAACCTTGATGATGCCAAACTCTGAGATAATGATGAACTTAATAAACTCTCTCTATGGCTACTATTCTTAAAACTTACTCCTAGTGGATTTGCATCGTTGAATTCTGATGTTGGAGTATTATGAAATCCACCAGTTATGGTTAATGGTTGAACCGTTTCATCTTCACCAATAACATCATTAACTATACTCCTATTTCTCTCATCGATTGTATTTGTTGACCTATCGTTTCCTTTGTTAAAATTATTACTATTTCCATTTTTCGTAGTATGTTTGGCAGAGAAATTACCAGATTGAAAAACTGATGAATCCTTTATTTTAAAGGAGTTGGCATTGACCGAATGTTTTCTTTTAGACATTTTATATATATATTAGTATATATTAATATATATAATCACTATTTCTATTAAAATAATATTCACTGCAATATAACTGTTGATATATATATATCAACGTTACTTCAACGGATGCTTATACAGTAGTAGTATTATATAAAGTATCAGATAATTAATACCCAGCAATGCACCATTCCAGTAATATCAAGTACATAATTGTTGTATTTTACAATTTACAATACAGCTTTTTCATTGGGGCGCTTACGGCAATTAATTAATTTAAAAGGGCATCTCCTTTTTTTTTGCTCCAGACATATTTTTTTTTTACTATTTAACGATTTTTGTAATATACATACATTTTATTAATAATTTACACATGGAAAGGAGTATATAAAACATAATATCGGATAATCACCATATTTGTTTATCAGCCATCTCAAACCTAACAACATTCTTCAGTTTTTCATCTTTATTTCTCCTCAGTTTTTGAAGTCGGATTTCCTCTAATGATGGCGGAGTTATTTCTGTGCTATCATAAAGTTTTTCTCTAACATCAAAAACCTGACATAAACTTACGTTTGGTTCACCTTTGAAATAATCAGATGTTTTTTCCTTCTCGGGATTTATAGTAGTATTTTTATCATCTACCAGTATTTTCTTTGACCATTTCAAAAGCACTAAGGATAAAATTAATCTTAATGAAATTAATAATGATATAACAAAAAATATGCTTGCAATAATAATTATCCAACTTAATAAGTAATTATGATTAGTCCTTTGGAAAACATATGAGATGTGATATTGTAAATAAGGAAATAAAGTTAATCTGCAAAATACAATCATAACCGTAGAAATTGGGAATCCCGTACGTTTCGTTAAAAAATTCGGATGAACATTTGGTTGATGATTGATTTTATTAAATTTATCAGATTTAAATCCACTGATAAAATCATTTGCTAAAATCATTGTAAATTTACCATAGATTTTAGGTTTAATTCTATTAAATCTTAAAATATATGCATATTTAACCCAATCAACCAAAAATTCAGATCCAATTACAAAAATTGAAGGTCCAATTAAAAGTCCAATCCAATCATTAATTGTATTCCATGATGTTAATTGTGTTGACCATGAATTCGGTTTTAAATTTTCAAAACAATCACTAATTGATGATGTATTAATTAAAATTTGTAAAAAATTTCTAGATGAAATAATTGCAAGCATTATAAAGATTAAAAATCTTTCATTTAAATCTGCACAACTATTTTGAAATAGTCCTTCTCTTTCAGTTTTTTTAAAGACTGCACTTTTCAATTCAGAAAATTGATTTGATAAAATTAATGTTAATAATGCATTAGAATATGAATTTATTGCAACATTTAATGCCATTACTTGATATATTAAAGCATATGAATGAAATAAAAGGTACAATATCGATATGATGAATAGGGATAAAAATTGTGAAATTTTTCTCAAACTAATCCTATTGTTGACCTTCAAAGAATTGAATTTATATGTCACTTTTAAGATATCTTGACCACTAGCACTCAATAATCTATCAGCTATATCTAAAACTTGAGTCATGAAATATAATTTAACAGCTGTCCCTGCTCTTATATTATGATATATTCTACTCGTGTCAATATTTCTAAGAAAAAACAACGTAATTGTAACACCAGATATTGATAACAAATCATTTTTATACACAAGTGAACTTGTATCTTTAAATAAACGAACTTTTTTACGTCTGATTATTTTAGTTAAAGTTAATAATGTGTGAATAATACACCTTAATGGAATTATAACAATCCATTTTAAGAAAACAACACTTGAATATAATATTCCAAAAGTCATGAATTTTTCTAAATGAATAGGAAGTTCTACATAACTTAATAAGATTTGTAAATTATTGTCCCATGAATCATTATCGGCTTTATTCAAGTTATCATTCTCTTTATCCTTTTTTATTTTCTTTTCGGGGACTAAATTCAATTCAGACATCAAAACATTCCACAATGTGACTCCATTTGATGATTTTAATTTATTGTTCTTAATATCTATTTCATTTTGTTCTTCGTTATCAATATTTTTATCATCTAACTTTGAATTTGACGTTCGGATATTAATATTTAATTTCAAACTTGGCTTTTTATTTTTCTTTTTAAAATCACCTTTTCTAAGTCGGGGTGATTTTTGCATTTCCAGTTAGTTGAAAAAGTACTAAATTGTTTATGGATCAGCTGATTATAAAATACCGTACTTATAATAAAAACCAACCTGAATTTCGGTTATAGGTACAATAAATAAACACACTGGTATATAGTAAACAAAGGTTAGAGATCTCCTCGATTTCTCGCCTATAACATGTAAGACCAACTTTTATAAATGACTATTTATTTGTTTTCTATTATTGCTTTTTTGGATAGTTAAGTATTCTATTTTGTTATTTTAGACAAACATATTAGTCATATCTTTTAATACAAATATATACAATGGATGCTATAACGGTTGAAGATACAAAAATCGATGAAAATACGCTAACGATTGAAAAACTTCATCATTTGTTGCTTCCGATACTGAATAAACCAATGCTAACACCAAAGGAAGCAAATCAGTTAACTTACCATTTAACAGAGTTATTAATTATAAATAATTGTGATTCAAAGACTTTGAGATTGTTGGCACGATATTTATCGAAAAAATCATATGATGATATAATTGAAGAAAGAATAATTGAACATTTTTGTGGGTATCCATTATGTAAATATAATGATCCAAAGAAAATTAAAGATATGGAGATAAACAGTTTGGTTAAAAAACTTAAAATGCCAAGATATTATAATTCAAAGTATTGTTGTAAAAATCATTATTTATGTTCAGAATTTTATAAAAATCAATTAGGTTTTGATGCTTTATTTATGAGGATTAATTTAAATGAACCATGGTTTTCAGAAAATAGTATTGAACATGATATTATATTATTAGATGATTATATCAATATGAAAGAAAATGGTACCAATGTTAATGGTGTCTCCAATGTAATTGATCTATTAAGGAATATGAATATACAAGATTCTAATTCTTCAAAGTCAAAAGTAAATGAAGAATTGATTGAACATTTTGAAAACTTTAAAGTTATAGAACATACAGGGGAACAAAAGTCAGATGAAATTTATGGGGGTGAATCATAATAAATTTCTATAAAAGGTTTCGTAATATAATATATAAGATATCTCTATTTATTTGTTTATATATACAAGTAGTCATTAGGTTATGTTTTTTCGTGATGGTTTTCTGATATTTTTAAGATAATGAGTTTCCAAAGGATCTCTGAAACCATATTTTTTAAGTTTACTTCCTAATCCACCATCGATAATATCAGTAAAGGGGCCGTTTTCAATATTAGTTAATTCTGATTTTAAAATTTCTAAATTTGATTTACTGTGATTATGCATTTCATCAAACAATGGCTTAATTTTTTCATAAATCAAACCTTGTCTTTTACAAAAATTAACAACTTGACACTCTAAATCATATTTCTTCTTTTTATAATAACTTTCAGCTTCTTTGAATAACCAATCCCAATTTTCACAATTATCTGAATCATTTGAAGTTTCAGTTAATCGTTCCCATTTTGCTTCTTCCATAAACAAATTTTCATTATTTTGTTGAAATTTTTCACATTCTTGAATTTGAATAATTAAATCGTCATATTTTCTTCTGATATCACCTAAAAATTTAAAATCTTCCGTTCTTAAATCTCTATTCCATGGTGTGTTTATAGTATAAATCCAATGGCCAGTACCTGATATTCTACGTAATTTATGAGTTGGTGGATTATCAAGTTTTTTTGAAAGTTTATTAAAATAATATTTTTGTTTCTCATATGCAATCACTGATGGTAATATACTCCTCATATATCTTTTATCAATTTTGAATTTTATTGGTGGGTATTTTTTAACATTGAAAAACCATTGAGAATGGATTTGCATATTAGGTAATAAAAGTTTTGTAGATTCAGGTAATTCAATCTCTTTAGTTTGACGAAACTCTAAAATTTCATCATCTGATAACATTGAATAAAATGGATTTTTTCTGACTTTATTTGATATTTTAACATTCTCATTTACTTTTACTTCATCATTTATTAATTGGTTCTGAATATTATTATTACTATGATCATTACTATTATTATTATTACTATTATTATCAATATTATTATCATTATTATCAACACTTTCAATTTCTTTGTTTAAAATCTTTGATTTAATTTCTGATAAAAGTATTTCAAATTTTGAATCATCATTATAAGAATCCACAATTAAATCATTTAGCCATATACCGGCTTTCAATTGTCTTTGTACTAATAATGAATTAATTGAACTTGAATTAGCTCTAAATTTACACCTTATTTTCTTTATTAATTTAAACCTATCATGAGAATTAAATTTATCCAAATGAATTATATTTCGTAATAACGTTCGATAAAGAGTATGTACAACATTCTTATGTTGTTGTAATACTGAAAATGGTATCACCATTACTTGATTGATTTTATTGTATTAAATATTTAATAGGACATTAAAGTATTAAAAAAGTGAAGAAAAAGAAATAATTTTTCAAATATGTCTGATATTTTTTTCTTTTTTTGATTTTTCTTTTTGAAGAAGATTTGTTATTTCAAACATGATGAAAAATTCCAAGCCGCACAAAAATACAATATACTAATTAATACTTTATATATATATATATATGTATATATTTTTATTATCAGTAAAAATTGATTAAAATGGGGTATGTTTTAACTATAAAATACATTTAATTAATTAGATATTTTGATTATACTAGTAAGAATTACACATCATTCAGGGCAACTGAAATAACACCTTTATTATGTCCATTATACTGTCTAACAGTTTCATTATTACTTAAATCCCATAAACGTACATAATGATCAGAACAAGCAGTTACTAAATAAGCACTATCAGCACTAAAAGCGCAATCCCAAACCCACCTTTGATGACCTTTTAAAGTTGTTTCTAAATTAAAACCATCCTCAGTTGACCATATTCTAGTTGTATGATCTGCTGAACATGTTGCAACATGTTTACAATCACTTGATAATAAAACTTTTGTTATATATTTTGAATGAGATTTAAATTTATGAAATGGTTTTAAAATTGTCTTTTCAATTGAATTTTGCATTTCCCAAACGTAACAATTACCTTTATTATTACCTGCAATTAACATTGAACCATCAGAAGCGCAACTAATTGATTGAATTGAAACATCATCTTCAGGTATTAATTGATGAGTACATTTATTTTCACCCAAATCCCAAATTTTAACAGTACCACTTTGATCACATGAAATTAATTCACCTTGATTTGGATGAATTAAAACTTCATTGACTGGACAATTATGTTTATAATTTCTTTGAATTGAAGGACTACGTATATCCCAAACTTTAATAGTACCATCTTCACTTGATGAACACATCCATCTATTATCAATTTGAAATGCAATTGAAGTTACATTATTTGAATGACCTTCAAAAGTTTGAACTGCACTTGGATTTGTTGAACGTATATCATAAAGGTTAATCTTTGGATTACCAGCTGCAGCTAAATATTTTTTATCGGATGTAATTTCTAATCTATTAACTTGTGAATCACTATGTTGAATTGTACGTGAACAAACTCCTGTTAAAGCTTCCCAAAATCGAATCGTATGATCATAACCAGCAGAAACTAATATGACAGACATTATATTAGTATGAGTTAACAAATATATATATATATATATAATATGATTTGTATATTGGATGTTAAAAAGAACCTACCATAATTATCAACTAAATATATGATATACAGTATTTATAATATGTATACTTAATTTATTATATAGCGTTAACAAGAGCGAAATCTGATTCAAATTCAATTTTTCTATTTGTTTGCACCGCCACGTAATACGCCACAGACTCCACAGTTTGTTTTGACTAATTAAATTTACAGCTTAGTTAAAATGTCTCAGCTTATTATAATTATTATGATTATTATAATTATTAAATCAAGCGATAGATAACACACAATTTGCTTTGGTAGTGTGTTTAAAACATACTTTAATCGTATGAATACCAAATATAATAGGTCAAACAAGATAGTGAATACGAAATGTCTTATCAAAACGGATGTTACACAATGAAAGGGGATGTTAAATTTATAATAATCACTAATCTGCTAAAATTAAATAAATAACTCGGCAACTCAAAATTCGTGTAGAGGGGCAAAAAAAAAGAAACGCTTTTTCTTTCCCTTTTTTTTCCCTTAATAATGCCATTTTAAATACCGAGCATATCCCGAGAGTAATTTGATTATTTATATGGAATATGGAATGCACACAATAATCAAAAAAAGAATGGATAAAGGTTGTTAGAAGAAGATGGTTGTTAAGTTTACTGTTATTTGATTTGTCTACAAAACACAATTAAAGTAAGGAATACTTCCCGTCAAAGTCGATGAGCAACAACAACTGTGGCTATTTCAGATGTATCATATTAAGATGAAAATCGTTGCATACAAAGAAAGAAGTTGACGCATTGCGTGTATTTTCCCATAAATAAGAAAAATAAGACAAATTTCACCTTCCGAAAATAACTCTTTAAAATCCATTACATCACAATTTCCCACTTTTTCAATTTCTCTCTCTCTTTCTCTGTTTATAATCTCTTTTTTGTTATTTTAATATATGCTATTTATTCTATTCAATTCAATTCAATTCAATTCAATTCAATTCAATTCAATTCAATTCAATTCAATTCAATTCAATTCAATTCAATTCAATTCAATTCAATTCAATTCAATTCAATTAATACATTCAATTCGTTACTTAACAAGTTCTAATTATAAATGTCAGTACCAACAGAATTTAAAGCAGTCTTATATACAGGTCAATTAGATCCTTTAGTTGAAACAAAAACGGTTAAAAGGGATTTAAAAGATTTGATCCCCGGTAATGATGAATTACTTGTGCGAGTTCATTCTTGTGCTTTAAATCCAACTGATTATAAACATTTCTTAGCAAATTGGGGTAGTAAAGATTGTACTGTTGGTTCAGATTTATCAGGTATAGTTGTTAAAGTTGGTAATTATACAAAAGGTAATAATAGTAATAATAATCATTCATTATTTGAAATTGGAGATTATGTTGCTTCTTTTGTTCATGGTGGTTATAATGAAAAACCAAATTCTGGTGCTTTTCAAGAATATGTAATTGTTCCAATGATAACAACTATTAAATTTAATAATCCTTTAAAAAATATTCAAATTAATAATAATAATAATAATTTATATTCAAATTCAATTATTAATACTTTTGAATCAGCTTGTTCATTACCTTTAGGTTTATCAACTGTTGGTATGAGTTTACATCATAATTTTAAATTAAATGAAAATAATAAATTTTTAAATTCAAATAATTGGATTTTAATTTGGGGTGGTACAACTGCAACAGGTTTTTTAGCTATTCAAATTGCTAAAAAGTTATATGGTTTAAAAGTTATCACAACTGCAAATAAATTAAAATATAATGATTTATTAATAAATTTAGGTGCTGATTATGTCGTTGATTATAATGATAATGAAAAAATTAATAAAATTAAAAATTTATCAAATAATAATATTAAATATTCATTAGATTGTGTTAGTTCAATTGAAACTTATAATGATTGTTATTCTTGTTTAAGATTAGGTGATTCTCATTTCGATAATTTACTATTTTTACAACCAAGTACTTTAAAAAATGGGCAAGATTCTAATAAAAATGTAACTTTTCATACAACTTTTGTTTATTTAGTTACAGGTGAAGATCAACTTATAAATGGTACAATTATTAAAAGTAATGATTCTATTGTTAATGATCATATTAATTATTGGTCAAATATTCAACAATTAGTTAATTCAAATCAAATTTCTCATGCACCATTGACATTTTTACCAGGTGGTTTAGATTCAGTTAATTATGGTTTAAAACAATTATCAGATAGTAAAGTAAGTTGCCATAAATTTGTATTTACTATTCAAAATTGAAAATTTTTAATTATTGTTATAGTATACACACATTTATATAATCTGTATCATATATTATGTTTAAATTTTACGATATTAAAATAAAAATATCAGTAAATAATCGATTAGCCAGTTAAATAAGTTATTAATTCATTATTTTTCAGAGGTAGCAATGTGCTATAAATATTTATTTCTGAAAATTATACAGTAGAGGTTTCTTTATTCAACAGAGGCGTTAATGATTATTAGAAAGAATTAATAAGTTTTGGTTATGAATGTACATTGAATTATGCTATTATCATCGTATCAAATGCTTGGATTGAAATTAAAGTTTAGATTAAAATAAAGAAGTCTCATTGTTATCCAAAGGCAGCTGTTTTTGCTATTATGACATTTAACTGTGGGAAACAAAATAAATCCAATAATGAAATTTATTTTTAAACTCTTAGTAGCAAAAGTTTTGCAAATCTATTAATAAAAACAATTCTTCTTTAAGTATGGTCAAAATAAAATAGAAAGTGATGCATCACTGAAGATTACGAAAAGAATTCAATTATAACAATTATTGAAAGCAAATATCATGCTTTCAAATCAAATAGTAATTTCCATTTATTTCACAAGAATTTCTTTTAATCAAACAAAGCAGAATGAAATCAAGTAATCATTTGATTTTCCACTTCTAACAAACAATTTGCAAATTTAATATTCAAATATCTTAATAGTATGGTAGTATATTGGCTTTTTTCTTTGTTCAAACAGACCTAACTTGAACGATCATGTTTTTAATCATGAAAAAATGTTGTATTCATGTGATCAATCCTCTAATATATTCATTAATACCTCAGTTAATAAATACATTACAAAAACTTACGTAATCAAATGTACATTTAAAACATATTAAATTGATGCTTTATTGCATGCATATGTGAGACGCTTGAACGCCGATAAGATATAATAAAAAAAATTATTAATGTTTAAAATAATTAATGCTAATGCTAATTGTTTATTAATATATTGAACTATAAAAATACATACAAATCGATAATTAAATAAATAAATAAGTGGTTACTTTTATATTGAAATATACCTTCTAGAAATTGGCGGAGATAGCTTGTTTTTGTTCAGCACTCAAATAAACTGGATAATCAACCTTATATTCAATTATTAAATCACCAAACTTACCGGGCTGTTTAGATATTGGCATACCTTGTCCTGGGAATGTTTCAGTGAAGTTTGGTTGGGTAGGCGTACTACGTGATAAATGTAATTTTCTACCAGAAATTGTTGTGAATTCTTGTTGGAAACCAAGTAATGATTCTTTGAATGATAATTTGACAATTGCTCTTAAATTATTATCTTCTCTCTTAAATGATGTATTTGGTTTATCTGCAAGTATTAATCTTAAAGTTTGTCTCATACCATTTTTGTAATCACCTTCATTTGGATATGTAATCTTTGTACCTGCCTTCCAACCTGGTTTAATATTAATTTCTATTATCTTTGCTTCATTAGCACCTGAAATACCCTTTCTGTTAATTTTTAATTTTTTAACACCACCATTATAAAATTCTTCAAGAGAACATGGAACATTAAGGTCGACAACTTCGGCTTCACGTTTTGGAGCTTGTTGAGATGGCATGCCACCCATACCACCCATTCCTCCCATTCCTCCCATGCCGCCCATGCCGCCCATACCTCCCATTCCGCCAAATGGAGAACCACCTCTAGCTCTACTAGAAGCACCAGAACTTCCACCACCAAATATATCTTCAAAACCACCAAATTGGTTGAAAATATTGAAAGCATCAGCTTGTGTAAATGGATGACCACCTGCACCACCAGATGAGAATCTAAATGAACCACCTGGTCCACCGGCACCGGCACCACCACCCATACCTTCAAATGGATTACCAGCTGGTGCATTACCACGAGCTGCTTCAAGACCATATTGATCATAAACTTCTCTTTTATCTTTATCACTTAAAATTTGGAAAGCTTCTGATACTTCCTTAAATTTTTCTGTATCACCTGTTGGCTTATCAGGATGATATTTAAGAGCCATTTTTCTATAACCTTTCTTTATCTCTGCATCAGATGCAGTTGGCGATACACCTAAAAGATCGTATAATTTTGTTTCTTTGACCATTGTTATAATTTTTTTTATTAATTTTTCTTAATAAATAATATAATTGTTTATTATATGAACTAATTGATTCAATTGATTCAATTGAAAAGATTAAATCAGTAAATCAAAAATAAATAACATAAAGTACTTTGTATACCCGGATAGAGGAAAATTGTAAGAGACAGCGCCAACGCTGAGCTTTATATAATCCAATATTAATTCAATAATAAAAATCCTATGATAATAGATAATCTGCTTATTATAGCGTGAGTTCCCATCGAAGTTTCGAGAATATTCCACATTTTTCCACCATATAAAAAAACAGTTTTTTACGTAATATAGTCATATAAATTTATGTAATATAATAAATATGTATATAATAAAGTTGAGATAAAGGAAAGGTATATAAAAGATTCATCATTTGATACCAAGTGAACAAATATTAAGTTTACGCATTTCATCAAGCATTTGGTCAATACGTACATCCAGTTGGCCATTGGCATAATCATCTCTAGTTTGTGGATCCAGATATTGTTGAATTTGAGCTAATCTTGCATAACCCTCAGTACAGAAACGTAATTGAATTTTAACTAAAGCCTCAAACGATGGATCAAAATATGGGACACGTAAATCAATTAATTGAGGTAATTCTGTCTTTAATTGATTGTTCAAGTCATCAAAAACATCTTTAGCCAATGCTAATTCACGCTCCATACGTGGTAATTTAGATGCATCTTTAGCTGGTTTATCGACAAGCCTTCTAACTTTAGATTTTGCTTGTTCATAGTCTTGCTTTTTATGTTGTCTCTTTTTGATTGCATCTTCAATCTCACTAAAATATGTTGAAAATTTTGTAATTGGATCTAAAACAGTTTCTCTAAATGGACCATCTAGTTGTTTGACGGTTTCTGTATCATATTCAGTAACTGCTTGTAAATACATACCACCAACATTAGCCCCTCCTAATGATCTTGCATCTTCATATAAATTATTAATTGTTTCACCCATTGAAACTTGTGATGCAGTAACAGCTCTTAATGCATCAAGATATCCTTTGGTTTCCTTTTGTAAATCTTTACCTGCTTTTTCAAGAACTTTGTATCGACGTTCTTCAATATCATATTCTTTGTCTATAACTTTATCGGCAGATTTAACAAGAACCTATAAAAAAAGATACATAAATAAATACCACAAAAAAAAATTATCTGTTAGTAATCACAATTTTATTGAACATTAATACAAAGATTCAAATATATACATACTGATCCGGTAGTTCTGTTAATGGCCTTCTTAAAACCTTCCCAAGACATTGTGTTATTTGAGTATTATTATAAATTTGTATAATCAAAAAGTGTAAAAAGGCACAACCATTTAACCCTTTTTAAAAATATTATTATAACTCCATTATTAATAATCCTTCTTTTATGAATAGCAGCTCGTCATCTTTAATAAATTTAGTTCCGCAATTTTTGCTAGGTGAGTTGACTGGGCTTGCCTTATTAAGCATCTCGCGACATGATTATTGTCATGAGAAAAACATGATTATTTTAGTTGAAAAATAGTGTTACGATTAAGAAATTTTTTAGTAATTTAATTTATATATGTAGAGTTAATGATTAATTATATAATATTCTTTTAGTTTATATATATCTGAATAGATGAGATTATCTTATTTAATCTTTCTTTGATTTCTTCTTCTTTTTCTTTTCTTCACCATCTTCTTCAGCCTTTCTCTTTTTTTCTTTCTTTTCCTTCTTATCTTTCTTTTCTTTCTTTTCTTTCTTCTCCTTCTTTTCTTTCTTTTCCTTCTTTTCTTTCTTTTCTTCCTTTTCTTCATCATCTTCTTTATCATCACTCATTTTTACATCTTTATCAAATAATGAACCCTTTGATTTCTGTACTTCTGGTGCTTTTAATTTATCTTCTGGAACAGGTGGAGCTGGAACATCTTCATGACTTACATATTCTTTCTTCCAATTTTCTGGAGTATTTTCATTTGGTCTACCAAATTTATCTAATTTACCATCAGATTTCATTTGTTTCTTCTTTAATGCAACTGGACCAAGACCCCATCTTCTTGGATAAGTATCTCTTTCCATAATACATCTTTTAACAGTTGCTACAACACCATGATCACATGAAGTTAAATCAACTGTTGACATTTGTGCAATACCAATTGCAATAGCTTCACCTTTAGTTGTCATAAGTACAACTTCATCATAAAGTTCAATACCTTTTTCATATCTTAATAAACCAGGAATCATTAATTTAGCACCATAACAAACGGCATTAACAGCAGAATCTTTAACGACAATTCTTTTATAACCAACAAGTAAAGTTTCTAATGGCATAATAATTTTTCTTAAATAACTTTCATCTCTTGAATTATCATAAACCCATTGAGCATCTAAAACATCATGCAAAGTAACTAAATTATCATTTTCACAAAGAGCACCAGATCTAACTCTACGTAATTCTTGCATATGACCACCAACACCTAATAACATACCTAAATGAACACATAAAGTTCTCATATAAGTACCAGCTTCACATGATGCCCAAAAAACACCTAAACCTCTTTCATTATCAAATTCAAATAATTTACTATCATAAATAGTTCTAACCCTAAGTTGTCTTTTAACAGCAGAAATTAAAGGTGGTCTTTGAAATAAAGCACCAGTTAAATTTTCTAATGAACGACCCATATCTTTTGCATCTTCTAAAGCAGAATGTAATCTAACAATACAAACATATTCTTTACCTGCACCTTGTTGTGATTTAACTAATCTAGTTGCACGATCAATACAAACAATTAAACAACCAGTAACTTTTGGATCTAAAGTACCTGAATGACCAGTTTTTTCAACTCTTAAAATTCTTTTAATCCAAGCAACAACTTCATGTGATGATGGATTTGATGGTTTATCTAAATTAATAATACCACTACGAACGTATGAATCAATTGGACGTTTTTGTGGTGCACATCCAGCAGGTATTGGAGTGTAATGTGCTGAACGTACAAGTAATTGATCATAATTTTTAAGTAATAATGGCCATGTTGAGGTATCTGTTGTTGGTGCTTCAGTTGAAGGTTTGATCATATATTCTTCAGACATGGTTAATATTTTTATTCAGTTTATTCAATATGATATAAAAAAATTGTTTTAAATAAAAATATCTATGATATCAATAATCTGTGAATGAATGATTGGCTTTTATCTTCAAAACTGGATTGAATATATAATATCGTACAGTGATGTATAGAACTAAAGAGGAAAAAAAAGATTTTTTTTTTTTTTTCAAATTTTCAAATTTTCAAAATTTTCATGCTCGAAATAAAAAAAAAAGAAAAAGAAAAAAATATTTTAAACACCGGGTAACAAATTTTACAATTCCTTAGTCTTCAATGTGAAATACAGAGATGAAACAATTTTGGTTATCGTATAAAATTATTAAACTAGCAAAGAGTGTATATATTATAAAGAATACTATAACATTAGTTATTTATCAATACTCATGCGTCATGGCATGTGGTGGTAATATTTACCTGATTCAGTATCCATGCATCAGGTAGTTGTAGTAATGATAAATTGAGTAATTTCCGGTTATGAACAAAATAGGACATTAAAGTTTGTTTCAAGATATTACCATCATGATCTATACCACACATATTAAAAAATGATAGTTCTATTTTAGCATGATAGTGATATCGATTAAAATTAATATTTTTTGATTTTTTATATGGAGATAAAAATGGACCTTTAAACGATATTGTCAAAACTAACTTGAAATGAGTTTCTTGTCCGGGTATGTTAAAACCAATGATATTAAGTGATTTTAAAAATCTATTCAAATAATATCTGAACAGTAACAAATTAATTTTAACCTTACCTAACGACATTAATCTATCGTAATTTGGTCGATTTTCACATTGTTCAATAAACTTTATAAATGCTCTAATGAAAAAAAATGAATTAAACTGCTTATCGGTGTCAATCAATTGTACTGTTTTATTGATGAATATCAAAGAACCATCTTCCGATCTTCTGTTTAGGGATGAAGGTGATAAATCTGATGAGTGTGATATTTTTGTAAATCGAAATTTACCTCTCTGGGTTCCAGTTTCCAGTATCATTTTGCCTAAATGGTATGCAATAGATTTGTTGTATGACAAAGAAATCATGACATCATGTTGGTAAAATGAATACCGATTTTAATTTATTGTGTTAATCAAAAAAAAAGAACAATCAAAATTTCCTATAGCGAGCAAAATGATTTGATATTACGTAATATCGCCTGATATCTTAAAATGAAAGTTATTTTGAGTTGATTAGAGTTTTGTTTGTTCAGTTTGAAAAGAAGTATCTGCGGTTTGTGATTCATTATCATCACTCTTTGAAGAGTCGGTTGTTGTAATTTCTTCCGTTGATTGTGGTGTATGGGGGACTCGAGCTCTGGAAATGTTTTTGTCATCTTGATATTTACATGTCTGAGTTGTTGATGTTTTAACTGTATCTGGCATTAATTCAATGGAAATTTCAGCGTCAATTGGTCGTTCAGGCAGTTTTGGTGGAGCTGGTTGTTCTAATGGTGACATAGAGGAATCCTTAGTATTCTCGTTATTTTTCTCCTGTTCTTTCCTTTGTTCTTTTTCTTGGTTTAAATTAATTTCATCGTTTTTCTTATCTTGGTTATCTTTATTTTCTTTCTTGTCATTATGCATAGTTTCGTCTAACTTAGATGTGGTGGATTTTTTATTAATAACAGGTGTTTTACCATCTTTAGATTTTTCCTTTTCTAGTTCTTTTTCTTTTTCTTTTTCTTTCAAAGGTTCTTCAACATTCAACCATGCAAATAAAGAATTTGTATCAAATCTAAACATTTGATCAATTAAAGAAATCAAATATTTGACAATGAAAAATAAAAAGAGATTAAAAATTCCAAAAAACGCACCAATTATAAATGCAATTGTAATATATTGATATAAAACTATACCAAATTCCATTAATAATTGAGTGTTATATTGTAAACCTAATGTTCTAAGAACTGCATGTAATAAATTTAATGGTAATCTGTATATTCCGAATATGAATATTTGTGGTATCATCCATATCGGTGATAGAATTGAGTATAATAATGACATAACAACATTCATAGTACCCATTTTGTTCAAAGTATTGTCAATCGATGAAATGTCTAAAGAATATCTGGCCAACAAGTAAGGAAATAAACGCTATAACACATCCACAACTGATATTATTATTTAAAAGACCAAACCCTGTTTCTGATTGTTTCACTTTTAATACAACCCGCTCCTTTCAAGAAATTGTTTTACTATGCGAGCTATAAAAGGCGGTACTTTCCCACTTAATTTTTCATCTGAATTTATCACTTGTAATTTTCAACTTTTCACAGCTTTTTACTGCTCAAATGCAACAATTCGAACATTTTATATCAAACCACTTTGATAATCTGTCAAGAGTAATTACCATTTACATAATGTTTGGGAGAACAAGTGTAGTATGGTTCAACTCTTCTTTTTTCTTTTTATTCACTCCTGTTTCTGCCCCGTATTTTGCTTGCTCTATAGAATGCGTTGGTTCTGGTGATGGAGGAAATTAAGCCCGTTGACAATCTCTGTCTATTTGATACTTTGACGGACGTGTTGACGACGGGATCGTTCTGGTGATTAGCCAACAGCTGCTTTTAATAATTATTTATATTATTAGAAGTGCTGGTCTCAGATACATTTTAATTCGAATTAATATTTACTTATAAAAGTATTGTATTTTAAACTGTAAATTTTTTATTACTGTAGTTTTGAATTTATAAAGATTATCTTTTTTGTTTTAAAAATTAAATTATACACTGGCATTATATATTCCTTTTATTTAAGTGTATGTATATATTTATATTTATATTTATGTGTGATAATACATACGATATTGTTATTTATTCTGCATATTCAGGTCTAAGATCAGATCTCCTTGGTGCAACTAATGGATGCAATTGACAAAGGTATGTGAAAGCCCACATAAGGAACATCATAGCTAATGCTAATGAAACTGTACTTCTCCAAACGGTTTGATCTTCCTTTGGTGCAAATTTCCAAAATACTGCACCTGCAATAAACGTCACTATCATAACACCTAACACAGTATATCTATAAATAATATCAATAATTCAAACATTGATTATAATCATCTTTTGATGAATTAAACTATATGTTAGTATTTGCAATTCCAATTTGTCGTTCTTCTTCCTTATTACAGAAAATTACTGAATGCTATACATACCCACTCATTTTAATGTTATTATATTCTTGTTTGTGATATTATATAACAATTATACAAATAAAAAAACGAAAAACAAAGTATAAAAACACTGCTACAACTCTGTCTACACCCAATCAGTAAAAAAAACATGCAGCCAGCAAAAAAATGTAAGCAAATTGAGACTTCATAGTAATAAAATAAAATATGCTATAAAAAAATAGTGTCTCTCTTTCTACACTATATTTTTTTGTTAACTGTGAGTAACACACGCAAAGCGAGCGCGCAGAAAGAAGAAGTTGCTAAAGCTGCGCCAGTGTACAGAATAACACTACGATAATCAGAATCATTTGAACTATATTGTTTAAGTAGTACACCTGCAATTGGAGCACCTAATGCATTTCCAATACCTCTCATTAAGAATAAGAATGCAGTCACCGATTGATAAACATTGGCACCGAAAAGTTCTACCATAGAAGTTGGTAACAATGATATAATAGGTCCTGATGTAACACCATAAAGCACAACAAATGCTAAAAATGTTGATCTAGTTGGAATTAACCATAAGGAAAATACAGTAACTGTACTTACAATACAACAGAGAATTAACATATTAAATCTACCTATAGATGCATCTGCAATATATCCAAGTACAATTTTAGAAATTGCATTTACAAGATTATTAATACCAATTAATAATGCACATTGACTAGATGAAAATCCTAATGTTATACCGTATGATGACATATAAAATGTTGGAATTAAATATGCCAATGATTGCAACAAACCACACATTAAATGCAATATTAATTTGTTAGATTTTAAAACTGAGAAGTTTATTAAAGATTTATTGATTGAATTAAATGATGAATTATTTGGAGAATTAGGATATGGATTAATTAACATACAACTACTTGTTGAAAGTACAAATCCAATTGAACCTAATACCCTTAATGCATTTTTCCATCCAATATGGGAAATTAAATAACTTGAAAATGGGCCCATCACAAATGCTCCAAATCCTGTACCTGCAAATATAAATCCCATTGCTGTACCTCTTTTTTTAGTAAAATATTGTGGTGCTAAATTAACAGGTTGTAAATATATTAATGAGGATCCAATTCCGACTAATATACCTTGTGTCAATGCAAATTCCCAAACATTTTTTGAAATGCTTGCTAAAAATAATCCTAATGAGAATAAT
>JAJLVP010000358.1:0-24584 GCA_030570435.1 Pichia ethanolica
CAAATAATGATCAATCAATGAATTCATTATCTGAATTCTTATTATCCTTTGATGATGTTAGCAAAACATTCAAAATCGATTATTTTAATGGATTTATTAAAATGAATAAATCAAGAGACCCAGATTTAGTTTCATCTAAAATTGAAAAATGTAAGAAATATTCAACTAAATCTTCTTCTGAAAATTCACAATCTTATATAGATTCAATAATTTCATTATATTCAAATTCAGATTCATCTTCAAGTTCGAATATAAATCAATTGAAAAAATCTTTAAATACCAATTTATCATCATCTGTAATATCTAATGATAAAACCAAATCTTATGGTAAATCAATAAGTGGGATTTCACCTGTTAAAAAAAGTTCGGTCAATTCTCCTCTTCAATCTCCAATCAGAAAAGCAGGATCATTATCACCTTCTTTATCATCATCTTCTACACCATCATCATCATCATCGACATCATCTGCAACTGTATCAAAAGCCACATCAACAATGGTAGGGTCATTATCAGCATCGACAACAGAAACAACAAAATTATCTCCTCCTTTATCAACATCACAACCTATTCAATTAGCACATAAAACTCATGTACCTATTGTAAAACCTTCATCTCCTTTAAAAAATTCATCAACTAATAATCAATTAAAACCAGTTAATGGTGGTACAGGATTAAAGAAAACACATAAAAGTTTACTATTAAGAAAAGCTGAACGTTCAATCGGTATTAATAGTAATAGTTCATATAGAATTTCAAAACCAAAATTAAAAGATAATATCAATTCACTTAATAATAGTAATGTTAAATCTAATAGAGGAGCTGATATTATTAATTCAAATCTAGCTAAGAAAAAGGAAAGTGTAGGATTAAGAATTAGGCAAAGAGAGATTAAAGAAGCTAGACCTGAACAAGCCGAGTTTGAATTAGTATTAACTCCACCTCCTTTAAATACATCACAAATTACAAATGATAAATTACTGAATAAGACTAACAAAGTAATTAAACCAATAAAGAAAGAGGACACACAAATATCCAAAGTAGGATCTCAGAAAATAATTGATGATAAGAAAAAGAATAAATCGATAAAACCGAATCCTAAAGGAAATACAATTGATACTAAAATTGATGAAGTTGAAAAAGATAATGATAAAGTAAAAGAAAATAACGAGGAAAACTATAAGGAAGAGGATGAAGATTATGAAGAAGATAAAACTATAAAGATCAAACCTTTGAAATTATCTAATCAAAATGATGATAAAACAGAAACTTTAGAACTGAATAAAAACACAGAAGATAATAAAATAGGTAACATAAGTAACGATGATTTTAATTTAGAATTCTCTGATTGGGAAGATGCAGATGCAATTGATGGACCAGTTTTATCTGATGAGACGGAACTTACAGCAGGACCTAATGACTTTCAAGTTATTATTGAAGACGATCCATTCAAAAATAAAAGGGAAAATGAGAAGAAAATAAAGGAGGAGGAAAAGAAAGAAAAATTAAAATTATTAAACACAGCAAAAATAACTAATTATAATGACATTAAAGATGATATTGAATTAAATAAAAAATCGAAATCAATTGATGAAAAACCAATTGAAAAATTTACAAGTAAACCGAAAAAGATTAATGAAACCACAAAACCTATTAAAAATACCAAACCTAAGTCAACTAAAACCACTAAAACCACCAAAACTTCTAATAAGGCAACTAAAAATCCTAAAACTACTAAAAACAGCAAAGATGAAAAGAATGCGATTCATGAAGATGACGAAACTGATCGTGAACTTGATGCAGAACTAAACAAAGCATTTGATGACATGTTGGATGAAGAAGATATGAGTGAAGAAGAATAAACAAATAAATAAATAATTAATTAATCTATTAAGTAAATAAGTAAATATTACGTTCTTTTTCTATCGATTATATAAACAATTGTATGATAAATTTATAAACCTATTTAATAACAAACAATTAAATTTTGAAACACGTAATAAACAATGTAAACAACAAAATATGAAAGTCAAATTTACTATTTCCTAATAGGGCAATGCAATGTTTTACCGTGCCTTGTTATTTTTTTCATTTTTTTCATTTTGGCCCTTTTGTTGAGGAACGAGACGTTTTGTGTTTGTGTGTGGTGGACCATCGTATATTATAAAGCATATAGTATATATTTTTTTGATGTATTTATGCTACATGTGAAGTTAACACTTTTCGGTTTATTTCCTTTCTCTTCAAGGTTATACAATTAGCATTCCAAAAGAAAAAAGGAAAACAGAATAAAGATAAATTGGAACATCTCATTGTATAAAATTAATAACAATGTGTTTAAATCTAACAGAGATACCAACACAATTAAATGATTTATTGACATCAATATGTGTTAATTTTTCATCAAGTCGGCTACAATTATCATTTTCAAAAGAAAATATTTTCCCAATTCAAATTTCAATTTCTGTTTTAATTGTTTTATTAACTTTCTTTTTATTTATATTTAGGAAAACACATAAAAGAGTTGAAAAACCATTAAAATTTGAAATTCCATTCCCCGAAGCATCACAACCAAATTGGAAAGGTAAAAGATTACCAATTCCTGATATTTATCAACCTGAAGATCCTGAATTTATTTATTGTTATTGTCCTGCTACATCTCAATTTTTAGGTAAATTTAAATCTCATAAACCTGAAGAAATTGATTTAATTATTAGGAAATCTCAAATTGCTCAACCAATTTTTTATAATGATAAAAAATTTAAATATAAAAGAAGAAAATTTTTACGTACTTTAAGTGAATTTATAATTAAAAATCAAAAAGAATTAGCTAGAGTTGCTTGTAGAGATTCTGGTAAGACAATGGTTGATGCTTCAATGGGTGAAATTATGGTTACATTAGAAAAAATAAATTGGATTTTAAAACATGGTGATTCAATTTTAGAACCAAGTAAAAGACCTGGACCTTCAAATATGTTAATAAAATATAAAAATGCACAAGTTTGGTATGAACCACTTGGTGTCGTTGGAGCAGTTGTTTCATGGAATTATCCATTTCATAATTTAATGGGTCCAATTATTGCAGGTGTTTTTAGTGGTAATGGTGTTATAATTAAATGTAGTGAAAGAGTTAGATGGAGTTCTGAATTTTTTATGAGTGTTGTTAAAGGTGCATTAAAAATTTGTGAAATTGATGAAAATTTAGTTCAATTAGTTTGTTGTTGGGGTAAAGATGCAGATGCTGTTAGTGGTAATCCAAGATTAAATCATTTAACATTTATTGGATCAAGACCTGTTGCTAAAAAAGTTGTTAAAAAGGCAAGTGAAATTTTAATTCCAGTTGTTGTTGAATTAGGTGGTAAAGATGCAATTATTATTTGTGATGATTATATGAAACAAAAGGGAATTGATTCAATTGCAAGTATTTTATTACGTGGTACATTTCAAAGTGCAGGTCAAAATTGTATTGGAATTGAAAGAGTAATTGTTTGTGGTGATCGAAATAATTATGAATTATTATTAAAGAAATTAAAGGAAAGAATTGATTTATTTCATTTAGGTAGTGATATTGATCAAGGTGAAGAAATTGATATGGGTGCAATGATTATGGGTGGTGCAAGATTTGATGAACTTGAGAAATGGATTAATGAAATTGAAACTGAAAATAAGGGTAAATTATTATGTGGTGGTAAAAGATATATACATCCGAATTATCCACAAGGACATTATTTTCAACCAACTTTAATTTCTGATTTAGATCCTAATAGTTCAATTGCACAAAATGAAGTTTTTGGACCAATTTTAAGTGTAATTTATGCAGAAACTGATGAAATGGGTATTGAAATTGCAAATAATTCTGAATTTGGATTAGGTGGTTCAATTTTTACAACTAATAAAATTAAAGGATTTGAATTAACAAAAAAATTTAAAACTGGTAATGTTGCAATTAATGATTTTGCAACATTTTATGTTTGTCAATTACCATTTGGTGGTATTAAAGGTTCAGGTTATGGAAAATTTGGTGGTGAAGAAGGATTACGTGGATTATGTAATGAAAAAAGTGTTTGTTTTGATAAATGTTCATTTATTAGTACAAGTATTCCGAATGTAATTAATTATCCAATTAAAAATGGTAAAAAAGCTTGGACTTTTGTATCATCAATGAATAAAGCAGCTTATGATTATAGTTTATTTGAAAGAATAAAGGGAATTTATAAACTAGCTAAAAATGCCAATTAATAATAAGGGAAAGGAATGACATTTAATAATTAAGAACAAATAATTTGTATATACAAAAATATAATGATAATGAAATTGTATGTATATTTACAGAAATATATAAATGTAAAAATAATTAAATAATTAAATAATTAAATAAATAATTAACTAATTTAATGATTTTTCAGCATTTTTAAGAGAAGTTGTTAATTTTTCAGCATAAGATTTATAAGTTGAATCAATATCAGTTGTTAATTTTCTAACTATATCTTTTGAACCTTCAACATTTTTTAAATCTTTCATAAAATTTGATCTAATTGCTTGTAAACTATTTTTAAAACTTGAATTTGATTTATATTGATCTAATAATTCTTTCATTTGTTTAATTTGTTTTTCTTTTAATTCTTTTGTTGAATTTGGTAATTTTATTTTTAATAATTGATTATTTTTTGGATCAATTTCAGGATTTAAATTTAAATTTGATTCTAAAATTGCAGATATAACCCTTTTTGTATGATTTGGATCGAAAACTGTTATATTTAAAAAATTATTACCTTTCATTGCAGTCATTGCAATTTCAGGATAATTTGCAGTATAAGAATTATCAATTTTAATTTTTAAATTATCAAAAATTGCTGGATTTGCTCTACCCATTTTTAATTCAGTTAATTTTTTATTAAATTGAGTTAATGAAGTTTCATATTTTGATTTTAAATCTGTTAAAATAGCCTTTGGATCTAATACTTCTTCAACTTCTTCATTATTATCTTTGTTATTACCTTTTGTATCATTTTTCTTTGAACCTTTATTATCTTTTTTTGATTCTTTCTTTGATTTTTTTGCATAAAAAACTGAAGTTGAAGAAAATGATCTTGTAAGTTGAAATAGAGGGGAGACAGGATAAAAATTACGTGATAATATATTAACAATGCTCATATTTAGTTATATTAAAATGAATGAAAGAAAAAAAAAAAACAAGTTAATATATGTGTGTGTATATTATGATATGAAAAATAATTTAAAACACAATGAACTGAATAAAATGATATACCACAAATTCATGTGTAGAAATAAAAATAACCAACGTCATATTTTTCAAATTTATATATTGTGCAAAAATTAAAAATTAACCATATAAATAAATAATCCTCGTTTTACTTAAATGTAAATTTTATATGATATATCATTTATGTCTGTAATATGAAACTGATGTAAGGTACAGCGGTGTCTCTCTGATTAAAGATCGTATCATCCGGAAACAACAGCTAACTAATATATAAATAGGGTTATCAATCCCAAACTTTATTGAAAGCAATTGTGTTCATGTAAAAGCTAATCGTGATACTTGCCTCCCCCCTACTCCCCCCTGTGCTATCTATCAAGTTCCCCATTTCAGACAGCGGACGATCGACGCCGCCTGCGAACAGCGAACAGCGAACAGCGAACAGAGAACCGAAGTGGTAAACACGCACAACAAACACAATACGGAACAATATTAAGGGAGCAAAGGGGTACCTCGGCAACTAACCCTAAGAGCACAACAATACAATAGACATAAACAAGTAAATAATAAATAATAAAAAAACACAAATATTAAAAAATATTCCACACTCGGGTACACAACGTTAGTTGATCTGAGCTTTTCGTTTATATAATATTTTCAATACAATTTGATCTACTTATATTATATATTATATAACTCTGCTCATTTCTGTTTATTATTTTCAAAACAGTCTATCAACAAAATAGATATTATCATCAGCATCTGATTAACATTCCTCCTCCTCTTGTTGAAAAATCAGAGTTAAACAAACTCGTTTGTATTCATCATGCAAATAATTCGTTCTGTGTATCAGGCTCAGCAGAAATTTTCGCAAAATTATAATATTAATGATGATGATACTAATGATGATACTAATGACATCAATGTTAAATTGAAAACAGATTCAACAAATTTAGATAAAATCCATGATGAATCTTCATATTCTACTATTTATCCAGATGATAAAATTGTTGATAGACACATTAATCACAATACTCCTACCACTACCACCACCACAACTAATAATAAGTTTAATAATCATAACGATGATATTGAGATATCTGATATAACAGATAATATTCAAATTACACCAATATCTAACAATATCGAACAAACAAAAAATACAATAGATACCTTAGCTTCTAATAATCATTTATCAAATTTATCTCAACTGACAGCTAATGATACAACTATAAGTTCATCTGATAATGATTTATTATTAGAAGATCCTTTATCATTTGATGAAAGTTCAAATATTAATAATTATGATATTTCAAATTTAGTACCTACAAATAATCCAATTTTAACACTTAATGATATGGATCCTCAAATCAAAGATATTGAATTAAATAATAATAATAATAATATTACTACTACTACTACTACTACTACTACTACTTATAATAATAATAATAATAATAATAATAATAATAATGAAATCAATAATTTAGTAACTATTCAAGATAATCAATTAATAATTAATGATTTATATATTGATTTAAATTTTGATTTTAATATTGACTCCTCAGATTATTCTAATTCTTCAATAAATTCATCTTCAATTCCAATAATAAATCAATTAAATATTTCAACTCCTAATGATAGTACACACTTTAAATTAAATAATAATATACCTAAATCAAATTCAACTTCAACTTCTTCAAATTCATATTCATATTCAAATTCAAATTTAAATACTCCTTCTTCAAAATTACTTAGTAATTCAGATATTTCAATTAATCATTTAAAAAGATCATTTACAAGATTAAAACAAACTTCAGAGTTATTAAATACTGAAAAAGTTTATATTTGTTCATTAAAGATTTTAGAAGAAGTCTACTTAAATAATTTCATGTCAGATACTAAAACTCCAATTTATTTTGATATTTTTAAAGATTGCGTTTCAAAACTTTTGGAAAATCATCAAAAATTTTATGATAATTTAAATTTAATTTATAATAAATGGTATAATGAATCAATTTTATTTGTTAAAAATGATTTAAATTTAAATGATTCAAATTTATCATCCCCAAATTTTGAAAAATTTAATTATGTTTCAAATGAAAGAAATTATTTAGAATCTGTTATTAATTTAATTTTAAATGATTCAATTAATGTTGAAGTTTATTCAATTTATTGTTCATTATTTCAAAGAATTTTAAAATTTTCAAATAATAAAGGTATAGAAAATTATAAACGTAATTCAATTATTATATTAAATGATTATTTAGTTGATCATAAAAATTTAGAAGCTGATTATTTTATTGATAAACATTTAGATAGAAGATTTATATCAGTTGTTCAAATGCCAACAAATAGAATTGTTAGATATAAATTAATTTTAAAATCTTTATTAAAAAATATTGAAATTGATGAACACGATAAATTAAAGTTAAAATTTTATTCAAAAGTTTTAGAAAATATAAATTTAAAAATTGATGAAATTAATAGTTATGTAGGTAATGAAGATTTAAAATTACAAAAATTAGAAAAATTTAAAAAATTAATTGATAATAAAAACAATAAATTATATTTAACTGATAATTTATTTTTGGAAAATTTAGAAAATTTACAATTATCAAGTTCATTTGAATTAGTTTATCCAATTAAATCAAAAAATTATTTAATTCACTCAGATTATATTTGTGGATTTTTATTCAAAAGTCATTTAATATTAGCAAAACCATCACATATAATTTCAAACTCTTTAGATATTAAATTTATCATACCTTTATTATCAATTACTAATAATTTTGATACTAATTCTGATAATAATTCCAATAATAACTTAATTTCTAATTATAATGAAAAGATTAATTTAAAATTTGAGGATAACTTTAAAATATATGAAATTTGTTTTATTTTCCCTGATGAAAAGGAAAAATTATTATGGGAAGGTCAATTAAAAGTCAATTGTGAAAAATTTAATAGTTTGAATAATATGAAAAATAATGAATTAAATGATACTGATAATAAATTTTTATTTTCCGATATTCAATCAAAAATTTTATCAATTGATTTAAGTTCTGAAATTGAAAAATTCAATGTTACATCAAATATACCATCAACAATTAGTCCAGTTATTATAAATAAAAATAATGAAATTATAAAAAATGATAATATTTATAATTTCGAAATTGACAATTTCTTATCACATCTTAATAATAATAATAATAATTATAATAATAATAATAATAATAATAATAAAAATAAAAATAAAAATAATAATTCTAATAACATATTAAGGAGTGATTCAATAAATTCATTATCAAGTAATTATTCAATTGATAATGATAACCATAGTATTAAAACTAAAAATTCATTAATAAATCTAAATCATTTAACAAACAAAATCCCATCAATTAAAATAACTCTACAGGATAGAGTTTACGCTCAAACATGTATTAAATCTGTCTGGTCACAACAATTTCAAATATATACATTAAATGCATCAATAAGTCGATCATTATCTAATTTATTCCATAGTAAAATGTCATTGTTATCATTATCTAACTATAATGATTCTAATAGTAATATCCCCAATGATAATAATGATTTTAATGACAATGAAAATGATAATTCAAATAATAAATTATTGAATAATAATTTCATTCCACCATCGCCATCATTTGTTTTCAATGGGGGATCATTAGGATCACCAATTAAGCTTCGAAATGCTAAATCAATGAAAACTTTAAGAGATGTCGTAGGTCGGAATTCAATTTCATCACCAAGAAATCATAATTTTTTACCACCAACACCAACAATCAGTACAAACTTAAATGAAAACATGTACGATGTTAAATTTGAGACACCAAGTAATACTAAGAATACTAGCAATAATAGTAGCGGCAATAATAGCAGTAATCATCATAGTAGTTATAACAGTAGCCATCATAGTGTTAGAAAAAGTGCTAGTTTACGGAGTTTATCAAGTTTTATAAGTAGTGGAGTTAATTCAAGCAGTAGATCGATAATTTCAAACAATACTATCAATCATCAAAATTCTCATAATCAGCATCATCATCAATTTCATAATGATGTTAGTAATAATATCATTCCTGAATCACCATCAATGGATTCACTTTCAAAATGTGAATCAAATCATTCAACGAACAAGAAAAATAAAAGAGTTAGTAAATTTTGGAAAAATCTAACAATTAGAAAGGATAAAAACTAGAAAGAAAAATAAAAAAAACTTTCATTCCTCTCACCGATAATTTATTGCATCACAAATATTATATAATTAATCGATTAATGGGGATATAATAAAGTTGTAAGATCATAAATATATTAAATAGGCATTATATAAATACTAAGTAAGTAAATAAATAAATAAATAAATAATAAATAAATAAATAAATAAATAAATAAATGAATGTATGCATACATATATAAAGTTTATGTATTCCAATCTATAGAAAAGACTAATAATGGATTGATAAATCAGCTTCTTTTTTATGTTTGGAGTTATGATGCTTTGCACCAACATTTTGTAGTTGACCATGTTTTAAAATTTTTGGGAAAATTTCATCCTCAACGGATTTAAAATCACCAAATTCTTCATTTAAATTTTGCTTACTTGCAATTTCTAAGATACCTTCAGAACCATTACCATTTACAGTTCTGTAAATATCAAATTTTGCAATAAAATCGGATAATGGAATTGAAGTTACACCATGAATATATTTTTCATAGCTATCAACATCATCAATAAAGATTAAAAAATCTTCCTTTTGACCTTTGTAAAAAACTCTTTGTTGTGACATATTTGTTAATTTATTTTTTTGATTAATTGTTTAATAAAAATAATATTAACTAAAGATATAACTAAAATAATTTAAGAAGACAGAAATAAAACTTTGAAGAAAAGAAGGAATGGTAAAAAGAAATACTTGAAGTAGAATTGCATTTATTTTTATAGTCAATTGTCCGAAGACTTTAATTAATTAAATAAATTGATTTATGTTAATAAAACCATCTGAAAACCCCAGATTTCCATATAATTATTAGTATATATAGTGACATCACCATATGCACTATGGCATGACATTAGCGTGATCTAATGTTTTTTAATTAAGTTATGGGAATATTGTGTGTTCGGAGTGGCGCATGCGTTCTAGAAAAAAAAAAAAAAATGAGGGATATGCCAATTTGTGGCTGGGGTGGCGTGGATTTTAAAATTTAATATTTTAATTGATTTGCACAGAATAATTCTTGTTCCCTTTTTTTTTGATTACTATAACATACTCTAAATTTCTTTATTGGGTGATTATTGATATTTTAAAAAAATGCTCAGCTTGATTTATTGAATTTTGTTTGACTGATCTTGATCAATAATTTCATCTTTCACATCACAACATTAACTACTATATATTTTGTTAATTTATTTCAATTGAAGGAATGATTAGATCAACGTTAGATGTGAGTAGAAGTCGTATGATGAAAATTTCAACGAAATTATTAACTCCATCTATATCAAATAGATTTGGAATTGGTAGTCATCGTGCAAAATTACTATTTATAAATAATAATAGAAGACAAATCTCAACAATTCAGTCTGTTCGTTCATTTTCTTTTTTCAGTATAGGAAAGGCAGCTGCAAAAGTTGCAAAAGTACCTGTTTATTTAGGTGGTAGTTTAGCTGCTGCTGGTAGTTATGTCATGTATAAAGTCGAAGAAGCTTCAAATTATACAAATGAACAATTAGATCGTGCAAAAGAATTCGCTAGTAATGCTAAAGAAGGTTTAGATGGCTTTGTTAATGGTGTTTTATCATCAATAAATGATTTAAATTCAAATACCGGAAGTAATAATAACAATAATAATAATAAAAAGAATGATGATGATGATGATAAAACTTTAGCATCGTCAGCTGCAAGTGCAGCATCAATAGGTTTATTGAATTCAAGTGATGATGAGAAAACACTCAATGAAGAGGAATTACTTGATGATGATGATGAGAATGATGAAGAAGAAGAAAATAAACAAAGAGAAATTTTAGAAGATCAAATGTTAAATTTAACTAGACAAATGATTGAAATTAGAAATATACTTTTAAATGTAAATGGTGCAACAGATTTAAGATTGCCTTCAATTGTTGTAATTGGTTCTCAAAGTTCTGGTAAATCTTCTGTCTTAGAAAGTATTGTAGGTCAAGAATTTTTACCAAAAGGTTCAAATATGGTTACAAGAAGACCAATAGAATTAACTTTAGTTAATGATCCTTCAAGTGCTTCAGAGATTGCTGAATTTCCAGCTTTAAAAATGTATAATATGACTGATTTTCAACAAGTTCAAAAAGTACTGATTGATTTAAATTTAGCTGTACCACACGATGAAGCAGTTTCAGCTGATCCAATTCAATTAACAATAAAATCCCCAAGAGTACCAGATTTATCCTTAGTTGATTTACCTGGTTATATTCAAGTTGAAGCAGCTGATCAACCAACAACTTTAAAATCTAAAATTAGAGAAGTTTGTGATAAATATCTTGAAGAACCAAATATTATCTTAGCAATTAGTGCTGCTGATGTTGATCTAGCAAATTCTTCAGCTTTAAGATCTGCTAGAAAAGCAGACCCAAGAGGTGAAAGAACAATTGGTATTATCACTAAATTAGATTTGGTTGAACCTGATATTGCAAGAAGTATGTTATTAAATAAAAAATACCCACTTAAAATGGGTTATGTTGGTGTGTAACGAAGATTCCAAAATCAAATTCAATTTTTCAAAGGAAAACTGGTATACAGGCATTTATCGCTCAACAAAATGCTGAAAGAAAATATTTTAAAGACAACAAAGAAATATTTGCAGGTACAAATGTTGGTACTAAATTATTGAAAAAAAAATTAATTCGTGTTTTAGAAAGATCAATGTCAAATGCCCTAAAGCCAATGCAAGAGCAAGTGCTTAATGAGTTAGAAGAAACAAGTTATAAATTTAAAGTTGAATTTAATGATAGAGACTTAACTTGTGAGAAATATATGGCACAGACAATTGATAATCTAAAATTAGAAATTAAGGAGTTTAGTGAAAAATTTGGTAGACCTGAATTAAAATATTTACTTAGAAGTGAATTAGATCAAAAAGTTTTAGACCTTTTAGCTTTAAGATATTGGAATAAATCTGATCCTTATTTAAAGAAAAATCCAGGTATCTCAGATTATGAGTTAGAGGAACCTCCAATTTCTGAATTAAATAGTGCTAAAAGCGATGAAACTTTTTGGCATAGAAAATTGGACCTGGCCACTGCAAACTTAACAAAGATTGGTGTTGGTAGATTGTCAACAACTTTAGTTACAGATGCGATTTTAACTGAACTAGATGTTTTAATTAACAGTACAAATCTTAGAAATAATGATATGATAAAGCATGCAATTAAAGATGCAGCAGTGTCCGTATTGAACCAAAGGTATAATTCAACTTCTGATCAGGTTGAAAATTGTATTAAACCTTTTAAATATGAAATTGAAGTTGAAGATAGAGAATGGGGTTTAAGTAGGAAACACTCGATTTCTTTACTCAATGAAGAGTTAAGGGAAGCCCAAGATGCTTTTGATGTGATTAAGAAAACTGTTGGCGGTAATAAATTAAAACAAATTATAACGTATATTGAAAATGAAAATAATTCTGTTGGTCAAAATATCGAACGTGAAAATTTAGGATTTAGCCCTGGCTTATTATTAAGAGGTAGAGAAGCAATATTCCTGAAAGATCGTTTGGCAATCCTTAATATGAGATTAAAAGGATTGCAAAGCTCACCTTGCAAACATAAAGAAAATAAATTTAAGTGTCCTGAAATTTTCCTCGATGTCGTAGCAGAAAAATTAACCCAAACTGCAATATTATTCTTAAATGTTGAACTACTGAGTGATTTCTATTATAGTTTTCCAAGGGAATTAGAAAAGAGACTGGGAACTAATTTAACAACAGAAGAAATTGAAAATTATGCTAAGCAAGATCCAAAAGTTAAAAGACACATTGAATTACAAGAGCGTAAAGAGTTATTAGAACTCGCCTTGAGTAAAATTGATGATGTAATGGCAATTCAGAAAAGACTTTGATCTAATATATCTTCTTTCTTCATTCTAATTATTTTATATATTCTATGTACATATTTTTATTAAATATTTAACACTTTATATCAATTGTTTAATGGGTTTACATGTGATTATTAGTTTCAGGTTACATTCGTAGATTACTTTAATGAAATAAAAAAAATAATAAATTAAATACGAGATTTGTTAAAGAACTGAGAAAAGATAAACTAATCAATAGAAAAAAAGATTGAGCAATCAAAAAAAGAGTTAAGCATTAAGTGTTGAAAAAAAATAAACCAAAAAGGCATTAGAAGCTAAAACAAATGACATCACTAAATATAGATCATTCTTCCGCTAACCTTTTTATTAATACCAGAACCAATTGCTTTTTTGATAACGTCAACTGGATTTTGATGTTTTTGAACAATAGCACCATTTGCAAAACATGTCGCTCTTTCACATAATAAATCTGCATAATATGCTGGTGGAACAACTCTGACAGACTTAGTTGCTCTACCGAACAAATTACACAAATTATATGTAATTTTTTGTAATTCATCAGGTTTCCATTTGTTTTCATCATATAAAACATAATAATGACCTGGAATTGCTGTACCTTGTAATGCTTGTTGTGATTGCAAGAAGAAATCATAAAGACTTCTTGAAGTAACACCCTTTTCAACAATTGAACCTGGTAAAATATTTTCTTGAGCAGCAACGGCAACCAACTTACCTTGGTCATTCTTTGCATTGTTTTCCAATGGGAAGAATCTAGTATTATGACTCTTTAAAATTGTAATAAATGTTAATTTAGGATCAAATTTGACACCCAAATTGTTTGAAACAACAGTAAATGAATTCTTAACGGCAGTGACTTCTTCATCTAATATAATATTGAACTGACCAAGTGAAACACCATCTCTGTAAAACAAAACAGTACTTGGCAGCTTACCAACTGATTTGTAATATGCCATGATTCTCTCAACACACATTTTGGACATTTCTTGAATTGTTTCCTGCTTTTGTTCTTGAACAGAAATTGAACCTGGGAAACTATTAAACTTATCATCAACAGAACCAACAACTGCAGCAATAGATGTACCGTTGGAATTATTGGTTGGGTGAGTAACATCAGCACCAAGAAGTAAGGCAGGTAAGCCATTTACAACTAGCTTACCAACATCACCACTCGATAAAACATGATTAGTACCACCTAATTTGATACAAGTTTTCATACTCATTAATGCGTACATTTGAATATCAAATTTACCAAACTTTCTTCTGGCAAATTTGTTAGCAAGTGTACATTGATTTAAAATACCTAAGTCTTTATCCAATGCAGTTTTAACAGATGCATAAATGGCTTTTTCCTTTTGGTTTAAAATTGTTAAAACATAATCTGTTTTTGCTTGTAATGGTTTCATAACACTAACAATTTCCCTAGTTAATGATTCGACACGATCATATGAGACTGGTTTGATAACAAAGTTCTTCTCGAATTTAACACCATGCTTACCAACTTCAATAACAAATTCATTACAAGCATCTTCAATATCAGCTTTTTCATTACCACGTAATGGTCTTCTTGAATTTTCTAAAACTAAAACAACCAATTTTTTAACACCTTTAACTGGTTCATAGAATTGTTTGTTAATTAAATCCCAGGAACCTTTAGCCTTTTCAGATTTACCGTCAGCAGTTTTTTCAACAAATTTAATTTGAGTATTCTTATATTCTAAAACAGGAGCTGGTAAAACTCTTGATGGAACAACAACTAATTTTTTACCAATTCTTTTAGCTTCATCTTCAGAAATTGAATGTGTTAATTTTTTAAGACCATCTTGTTGAACTAAACCTGCAATAACATGAGGTCTATGGGTACTGAAACTTAAAACACCTCTAACATCAGTGACTTCACCCTTGAATTCTTGACCTGGTAAAACCATACAAGCTTCCATTGGGATATAGTTAGAACCACCTAAATGGATCAGTGGAGCATCTGGATATTTAAGTTTCATTTTATATTTATCTGCAAAATACTTTGCAACAGATGTTTGTTTACCATCGCAATCGAATTTATAGTTATTTGCAGTTTCAGATCTACTAATATCGAAGATACCTTTTGGTTTTGATTTGTGACCCAAATATGTTCTTTGAATTTTTATACCTTTGAAGAAGAATTTTTGAGATAAAATTTCAGAATTTGAAACTTTACTTAAATCGTTTTCACCAAAATAATCTGCAATTAAATCTGCAACAGACATTGGTGAACCATCTTTATTGTGTGATTTAATAAATGCACCTGCAACTGGTCTAATATTAATCATAACGTTATCAAAAGTTGGTAAAACAGAAGCATAATAACCATTTGCAATGAATAAACCTTTTTGAAATGATTGACATTTTTCTGGATGATCAATAAAGAAGAATTTATTTTTACCAGCTAAGAAAACATTAGAACATTTAGCAATTTGATAACCTAAAACAACATTTAAAGCTGAAATATAAGCATTTGGTTCAATATTTTTTTTATCTTTAATTTGAACCCAATTTGATAAATCATCCATATTTAATTTATGAATGAATTCAACAGTACAATAAATTTTTGGATTTTCATCAGAAGATTTACCTTTCTTTGATGATTTAAGTGAATTTAAAACAGTTGAACTGACAACACCTTTGTATTCTTCTGGTTCAAATTCAAAACGAACTTTTTCATCCTCTTTACTAATTGGTAAAGGAACAGTTGAATATAAAGCATCTGAACCATTATGAGAAATTTTAGATTTAACACCATCAAATGGTGATTTATCTAATAAAATTTCTAAAAGGTCTTGCTTAACTTTCTTTTTTGTACTAATTTCATCTTGAAATGTAACATTATAATACCAAAATGATAAACCATTAACTTGATATTTTAAATAATTAGTACCAACTTTAGTCTTAATACCAATAGTACCATAACCTGGTCTTCTAACCAATTGATAAGGATCTTCAGGTTTTCTTTCTTTCTCTTCTTGAGTTAATAATTCTTCAATTTTTGGAATTGGGTTTGGATCAGTGACTGCAGCTTCAAATTCAGGTTTAAAGTTATATTCTGGTTTAATAACTTGAGCATCACTTGGACCACCAAATCCACCTCTTCCACCTCTGGCACCACCTCTTCCACCTCTTCCACCTCTGGACTCACCTCTTCCTCCTCTAGATCCACCTCTGGCACCACCTCTTCCACCTCTGGAATCACCTCTACCACCTCTAGATCCACCTCTACCACGGCTTAATTAAAATACGATAATAAGAGAAACCGAATAAATTGGTTATGTTAGTAATGTACAATTATAAATATTAAAATTATATATTTTTTTGTTAAAAAAATGAAATAAAAAATCTGAAACATACTTATTACCTCCAGACATGATAATTAAGATTTACTTGAAATTTAAATGATAGCTGTATAAAGAATAGTTTTAATCAACCTTAATCAGCTATATCAAGTTATTAAGATATTGATTAAAATAAAGAATTCATTTTATGAAACAAATGTAATAATAGAAACAAAAAAAAAAAACAATAAAACTATTTTTGCCTAGCATTAATAATTTTATTAACAAAATTAAGATGAAACTAGAAATATCAAAATATAACGCAAATAAAAAAAGAGCGAAATTGCAATACTCCAGAAATTTTGCATTTATTGTGAGACAAAAAAAAAATGTTCAAGAAAAATAAAATAAAGTCAATAAATACTTTTTCTTTTTTTTTTGATGAGCCCAGCCGGTCAAACAGTAGATAAGAAATTTGTATGTAATGTGTAAATGCGTTATATTCTCGTTTAATATATATTTTTTTTGATACATAAGAAAAAACTACACTTTAAAGGACTGTAAAAGAATCGTGGAACCAACTATTTATAGAATAATTTTGTGATTGATAAAAACAAATATATTCAATCGACTAAAAACTATAAATAAGGATATGAATTAATAAATTTTATGAAAATAAAATATATTGATAAGCGATACATAAATAAGACAAAAAATAATTCATACTAATCTTACAAATCAATCAAACTATTATGATTAGCATTGTTTCTTTGTGATTGTTGATTACCAAAACCGTAACCTGTCTCTGCTGGAACAATTGTTGTTGCAGAAGTTGTAACTCCTACACCTGTAAATTGAGTATCTAAAAATGGATTACCTTGAGATGTGACTTGTTTATAACCTGTACCTTGAGAATTAATAAAAGTACCAGTTTTTGTAAACTGTGCTGGAATTCTAGCATCACCTTCATTACCAAATGTATCAATACCGGTACCTTGAGAAAGTAATTGATTTAATTCGGAATATTGTTGGTTGATCTTTTGACTTCCTGTTAAAGTTGGTTTGATTGGTGATTGTGCTGCTTGTTGTAATTGTTGAACTTTTTGTTGTTGTTCTAATAATTGTTGTTGTTGTTGTTGTAATAATAATTGTTGTTTCTTTAATTCTTCTTCTCTTCTCTTTGCTTCTTCCTCTGCTTCTTGTTGTTTTTGTAATAATAATAATTGTTGTTGTTGTTGCTCTTGTTGTTGTTGTTGTAATAAAAGTTGTTGTTGTTGACCAAATGGATTATTCGATCCTGTTTGTAATGGAACTTGTGCATTAGCTGCAGCAGCTAATTGTTGTTGATAAAGTTGTTGTTGTTGCTGTTGTTGTTGTAAATATAGCGCTTGAGCCTGTGCTTGAGCTTGAGCCTGGGCTTGAGCTTGTTGTAATGCTAACTGTTGTGCAGCTAAGTCTTGATATACATTTTCTAAATAACCTGTTGCCATTGGTTGATTACCATAAACAGGATTACCAAACATATCGTAGCCTATAATTTGACCTTGATTTTGAGGTTGTTGTTGTTGTTGATAAAATCCATAAACATCAGGAGCGTTATTATTATCATCATTTAAATCTAATAAGTTTTGATTCTTTTTCCTCATTTCTTCTTCTTCTAATGATAATTGAATTGCCCTTTCAAGACTTTGATCAGATTGTTCCCTTCTTCTTCTTTCTTCTTCTTCAGCAGTTTCTTTTGATTTTTCTAATGCAATTTGTAAATCTTCATCATAAACTTCATCATCAAAATTATTTCTTGATCTATTTCTTCTATTACCGCCCCTCCTTCTTCCTCTTGAACCTGATTTTTGAGCTGCTTCTCTTTCTTGTGCTAATCTTTCATCATCTTGTAAAAGACTTGTTAATTCTTTTGCTTTAACTCTAATAATTGAACCTTGATCATTACCTTGAGAATCTTTAACATTAAATTCTCTTAAAGTTTTAATTATATATAAATTATCTTTTGCCCAAATAATAACATCATCAGAACCATATCTAACTAAATAATCTAATAATGTTAAAGCTTTTGCAACATGTCTCCAATTTTTACCTTTATCATTTAATCTTTTATCTAAAATATCCATAATATCTTGAAATGAACCATTTTTATAAGTTAAATCAGCAATTTCAGACATTGTAGTAATTGTTGGACTTGATTGGTCATTAGAAGTACATTCACGAACTAAAATTTGTGATGATGAATAACCATTTGTAACATTTTTAATTGATCTAAGCACAGATTTACCTGCCATTGTATTGTTTTATATTGTTTAATTGATTTTGTTAATAAAGTATAAAGTATAAAGTATGAAATATAAAATATAAAGTATGAAATATAAAATATAAAAAAAAATAGATATATTAATATAAAAGGTAAATTTAAATGTTCTAAAAATTCTCAGGAAAATTATCAGGTGTGAGGTATTTTAATATATTACACTATTGATATTATTTGTACGGGGAATTTATATTATGAGTAATGTAGTGATGAATTAAATATTATAATGTTATCTAAATATTTTTAAGTATCAATTGAATGTTCAACTAATAACTGATATATATTATAAATTATATTTTTATTTTACACTCGTTAGATGGCAAGAATATATAAACGAATAGGAGGAGAGAGTGACAATCAAGAAGCAAGACTGCCAAAAGTAAAAAAACGGCAACCAAATTCAGTAAGAGATAAAAACAGTGGTTAATCATCCTAACAAAAAAACACATATAAAAAAAACACATATAAAAAAAAACAGAGGCTCTGTTGCGCTGATATTATTATTCTTAATATGGTATATATGGTACCAAATTAGCTAATTAGCTAATAAAAAGTCCACTTCCGGTAATTTATAATTAATTGGCTCAATGTGGAAACAATGAGTGGCAAAAAAATAAGATGTTTATATATATGTGATATAATATATATGGGATGTAAAACACAGTGTGTGTACCGTCGACCGACGCCACGTTCATGTTATTCTAGTACATTTAGATTCACAACCTGGACAGTTATGAAGTGTTTCATGAATAAATATATCACAATCAATGCAAAATTCATGTTCACAATTACTGCATCTGTATCTTGAACTCATTTTCATTTTAGATTTACGTTTCTTGATCTCTTTTTCTTTATTAGTATCATCTAATATCTTGGTATCTGTTTCTGTATTATCACTAATTTCATTTTTTTCATTTTCATCATCAATTTTTTCATCTTTTATTCCATCTTTACCCTTTTTCAACATTTTCAATTCACCTTCTCCCTTTGGAAAACTTACTTGACATGAATAACAACATGTAGATTTATAAAAATCCGATACTGGAACTTCCTCGAATAATTTTAATGGAAATAAATGATGATAAGATCTAGCTAAATGAGTTGATAAAATTAACATTAATTCACAACATGGACAAACTGTTGGTAATGTACAAACTCTACTTTTACAATTCGGACATATATATCCACCATAAACTAATCTTGAATGACATGAACATAATGTTGGTTCTGTATCACTAACTCTTGATGGGAATCCCATTTTAACTAATGTAAAACCATCAGTATTCTCCGATTCTGCTTTTGTAACTGCTAATGGTGTAACACAATCTAAAATTAATTCTTTAAAATGTGATTCATTTAAAACAACATTATATGAATTTTTTAAATCTCCAAAATTAGTTAATTTACATAATTCTTCACAAATTGCAACTCTAGCTGTTAATCCAATAACTCTAATATTAATCTTTTCTTTTACCAAGGATTGAATTGTACTGTGAATATTCCCTGGATCAGATGTAAATAATGCACCAAATATAATTAAAATTTCTCTCGTACAATGACTTGCAACATGTAATAATAAACCTCTTGACATTTCTAATGCATTTTGTAAACTTGGATCACCTTCAGGTTCAATACGTTTTAATTTTTTTAATGCTTCAATATGATCATTTGGATTACCACTAACTTCACTAACAACTTGTGCTAGACCATTTCTCATTATAACAATACTTAATTGTGAAATTGGATTTTGATCGAAAAAATCACTAATAAATTCAATTGCATAACTTATCATCATTGCTGATCTACTAGGTCTAAAATCTTTTTCTCTCATAACACTTGAATAATCAAGTACTAAAACCATCGTACGTATAATACCTCTTTGAAATGGTGTAACATTCTTTAAATATCTTTTCTTTTGTGATTCAACTAATCCTGAAACTATAGTTTCAATTGATCCACTTTCATCTTCTTGAACTATATCCCACGATCGACGATATTCATCTTCCCATGCATAACCACCATTTGCACCCTTTAATGCCTCTGGAGCTTTCTTTTTCGTATCATTAAGTTTACCATTCTTATTATCTGTATTATCTGATTTATTTTTTGGTGATTCGGAAATTCTAGAACTAATATTTTTTCTTCTTCTTGAACTAGAAGAAACTACAATATCTTCTTCATCGTCACTCATAATCAAATTTGTATATTTCCGAAGTACTTGTTAGACTATAAAAGAAACAATAATAATTTTTAAGAGGTACAAATATACAATTTCAATATTTTTAGTTATTATTTAGTATGTAAATAGTGATCATTAAGCGATTTCAATTTTGCTTGGATGTGATTTTTCATTTTTATTTTTTTTTATTTTTTTATTTTAAGCCATTTTAATTTTTTTTATTTTTTTAATTTTTATTTTTTATATTATTTTTTATTTTCATTTTTTTTTTTTCATGCAAAAAATATTTGATTATTTTAAATTTTATTATTTTCATATATCTGATTTTTACACAAATACATTCATATATCCAGGAATAATTGGTACATTCTATAAAACCTAACAATGGGGAAAGTTAGAGGAAGAAGAACTTCGAAGAAAGAAAATAAAGAAAACACCGAAGATTCAGAAAATAAAACCTTAAATAACAATTCTGAAATTCTACAAGAAACAAATAATAATGAATCGACACCATTCTTTGGTCTTGTTGATTCAAATGAATTAACATATTTCCATCAAGCAGAACAAACTTTGAACTTGAATACATTTAACTCTCAAGATGAAAAAGATTTATTCATTGATAGTGTATTTCAAGAATCTCGAGGTAAAGAATTAAAATTAGTTACAAATCAAATTTGTTCAAAATTAATGGAAAGATTAATCTTAAATTCAAATGTTAAGCAAATACATCAATTATTTAATGCATTTAATGGTAGGTTTTATGATTTATCAAGACAAAAATATAGTTCACATGTTATTGAAACATTTCTTGTCAGATGTGCATCATTAATTGAAAAAGAAATTTTATCTACTGGAAGTGGTAATTATGAAGATGAAATTGATGAGGATGAAGAGAGTGAAGGTTGGGTTAGTATGGAAAACATGTTTCTATTTATTATTGGTGATTTTAAAACTCATTTTAAAAAAATGATGAAAGATAAATATGCATCACATGTTTTAAGATTAGCTTTACTTGTTATGACAGGTAAAGAATTACCTTCAAGTGTTGAATCTAATTCAATTTTAAGAAGTAAAAGATCTAAAATTGCTAGAAAAATGATTGAAATTAAAGATAATGATGATTATCAAAAGAAATTCCAAGTTCCTACATCTTTTAGGGAAGAATTAAAAGAAATTTTAAAAGAAATTATTAATGGTGAAACAACTGAAACTTTAAGAGAGCTATCGATCGATTCAATTTCTTCACCAGTTATTCAATTATTAATTCAATTAGAAGGTATTGTTGATAGAGATAGAACAATTTGGAAAATGATTTTTAATGGTGATGATCCAAATGCTGATTCAAAACAACGTGAAAAGGAAGGTTCTTTCGTTGAATATTTATTAAGTGATAATATTGGATCACATTTCTTACAAAATGCAATTGAAAATCAAAAAGTTAAAAGTGTTGAACGAATTTATGAATCTTATATGAAAGATAGAATTGTAAAATTAGCTAAAAGAGAAACAAATGGTGTTTATGTTGTTGAAGCAATGATGGAAAAACTAAAAAATAAACAACAACTCGAAATTTTAGATAATTTAATACCTGTATTAAATGAATTAATTGTTAATAATCTTGATATTGGTGGTAAAATTGTCGAATGTGCAATTAGAAATAATAATTATAGAAAAGATGAAATTATTGATAAATTTATTGAATTTTTCAATAAAGGAAATGAAGAAGGTGGTATATTTGAAAATGTTTTAAAATTGAGTTCATCAACTTTATTTAGTACTAAAGATGATTGGCCAACATCTGAAGAGAGAAGAAGATCAATATTTTTAGAAAAATTAATCGAATTTGATCAAGATAAAATTCTTAAAATGTGTATTGAAGATTTACTTAAATTTGATAATGAAACTTTAATGAAATTCTGCAAACATGGAGTCTTCTCACATATAGTTGAAAGTATTTTAGAGAAACGTGAATCATTAAGTTTAGTTCAAAGAAAAACTATTTTAAATAAATTTTTATCACAAGGTTCAAAGAATATAATTGAATTAGCATGTAATTCTACTGGTTCACATATAATCGATAAATTTTGGATGTTTACATTCAAATTAAATATGATTAAGGAAAGAATCGCACGTGCGTTATTTGATGATAGAGATACAGTGAAAAATACAATTTATGGTCGTATGGTATGGAAGAATTGGAATATGGAAATGTATTGTCGTAAATTTAATGATTGGAAATGGGATATTAAAGAAGAAGAAAAGAAATATGACGAAGAGGAGAAACTTAAAGAAGCAGAAGCACAATCGGAAAAAGAAAAGGCAGATTCCAAATCGAAAAATGATGATAAGAACAAAAGAAAATATGAAGGTGATAGCAATAATGTTGACGGGGAAAATAATAAAAGCAAACGTAGACGTGGTCGTGGCCGTGGTCGTGAATACAAATGATATATAGAAAAAACAAAAGAAAGTTAAAAAACTATATCTCGTAAATTTTAGAGATTAATTAGTTAGTCTAATATGTAATTAATCAGAATTAATAAAGTAACTAACATAATTATATAGTGGAACTGTAAGATTCATGTTTCAAACTTGTTTCATGTTTCGCTTGCGCGAGCCCATTTGAGTAATACGGGTGTTTCATCTTACATGTTTTCGTGTTTCATGCTTCACAAGTGTGTTTCAGATTGCTTGGTTCTTGATTCTGAACAACTGTGCACAATGAATTCCTATATTATTCAATAGAATTTATCCATTCTTTCCTTTCATTTAATATCTTTACTATGTATTGTTTAGTTAAAAAGTATGGCTTGTTAGTTTATTTGTGAGATTTTTGGGCAGCTATTTCTTATTGTATTATTGACAATTTTATATATTGAGTCGTTGCATAGATCTGCACAATATTTTTTTAACATATACTATAATAACGGAGAATCAACATATGGATGTTGTAATTGTTAATATTTACAACACATCGCTTGCTTATCCTTCTTTTATACCACTTTTATACACAGTTGCGTTTTTTTTTTTACCTCACATACTTCAATATTAGTAACACACTATAGTTTGATTCCTTCATTTTCTTTGAATATTTTTCACCTCCTAGTCTGTTCATTCAATTCATGGAAAGGGCATAACAATATAAAGGATAATATATAAAAAGTTAACTGGTGTTCTCTATAAATATTTTGTTTAAAAAAAGACCCTGACTTAACACTTAACATACACAATATAAACAATATAAGCAATATAAACAATATAAAGATTATAAGCATTACATATAGGTTTCAAAACGAAAACTTAATTATATTAGATACAGAGTTACATTTATCAAATATATTCAATATTCAATATTCACTAATTTATTTTACTAAATTCTACAAACAAAAATATAATATTCATAAAAAAATACATTATTCTAGCTATCAATTATTAACAATTCTATAAAGTTCTACATACTTGC